>WUQG02247518.1:0-20499 GCA_011317285.2 Androctonus mauritanicus | reverse complement strand
GAGATATTCATTTATTAAATTACATGTTGTTGCGTTTACATTGTATTTCTAGATATATTATTTAAACATCGAGAGTGCTTAATTTAAATTATCAACATCCGAAAATAAATTCAGGACTCATTTGTCAGGATAAGACGCAAGAAACGAATGCCATGCTGTTTTTTAAAATCTATTTATATTTCGCAATAACGCTATCGAATTATAAGTAATATTGAAACTTTTACTTCCCACTATCAGTTTGTAAATATAATTGTAAATATAGCAGACAAAAAAAAATGAAAGGAAATAAATATTCTAACCGCGTACGATACATTATGGCTGTAGCAAAATTCACTTTAAAAGCATTACAGAATACAACAAATGGAAAGAGAAATATTTTCATAAAATATAATTTTGAAATAATCATATCACAATAGGTATAAACGTTATTTATGTTAAATAATAATAAAAAATCTTTTAAGTATCTTTCGTTATGCGCCCCTAGTGGCAATATCATTCTGACGTCACGCGGAATCGATTCTTGCTAGCGAAGTGTTCGAATGCTTGAGGCGTCGTAAGAATCGAGAGTCTCGTTGCGAGGTTTCATTTCTGCAACGAGACTTACTAATTAATTGTAGAGTATTCGACGTTTAGAGTATTCGACGTTTAGTGTTAGTTTTTTACTGTTTAAAATTCGAAATTGCCCCATATATAATCCCTAAGTTAGAGGCTATCATCATCCCTTTCCTGATATTGTTTATAATAAATTATATAGTTGAATTTTATATAAATAGATGATTATAAAACATCACAATCGTCCCAGATTCGCTATTATTTCCACCATGACACTATTAGAGATAAAGTACTCCGCTATTTTAAAAAATTCAAATTTAATTCATAAGCGTATCACTAATTTACTGCACATTAAATATTGTTATATTCGACATGTTTAATATAAAAATAATTAGAGAGACATTTGAAGTTTAATCTGTAAACCAATAGGAAGAAAATTCCTTTAAAATATTTTTATTTTCAGTTTAAAACAAATAGTTTTATAATTTTTATAACATAAAATTCCTAATTGAAAGCAGTATCAAATAATTTATTATTTTTTAGGATTATTCTTCACTATTCTAGTTTTTCTATATTATTAAAGATCTGTAAATAACATAAGCGAGAAATTTGAATTAATATAATTGATTCCTATCTCTCCTAATTCGATATTTACAAAAATTGCGACTCTAATTTTCGGAGGTTTAAACAAATCATGTGTAAAAATCATACTAAAATATAATATATAGTGAGTAGAGAGAGAGACAAGAGAATTATAACTTATGAAATTTTATTTATTCAGTTTGCTTTTATATATGAGCAATTTTATATGTTACAAATAAATAATTCAATATGTTTTCTTTATGAATAAAACAGAACTAGTACATTAGTTAACACGAAAGTATATAAAATTTTTATTTGAGAAAAATATAATAGGAACATTTGGGAAAAATGCCAAAAAACTATACGAAATGACGCTTCCTAATTATTTTAATTAATAATTTAGTCAATAATAATAATTTTATTCAAATTGAAAATTAAATAAACAAAAAGTTTTTATGACAAAACAGTTTTTTGTTTTATTTTAATAACTAAATATTCAAATATAAAATAATTTTATATTTAGGAATAAAGAACAATAGTATAGAACAGAATAAAGATGATTTAAATAAATTTTAAAATATCTAATTTTCAATCCTGAATGTTTTAAAGTTCTGAACAGTTTAGAGTAACTTTGACAATTAAAATGTAATCCTTATAAATAAGTTCTCAACTTAATATGTGCATTTTATATTGCAGAAACTCTGATATCATATCCTACAAAAATTTCTGTTATTTGCCTTAAAACTTGATAATTAAACGTCACTTCCAGGTTGCAAATTAACCCTGATTAACCCTCAACCCAAATAATCGGGAATAACTGAATACTGTAATATCATTCATCTCCAAAAATTTTTTTCTAAAAATCCCCTACCTCTGTTATTTATTTAAAGATGGTTGTGTGTATTAATAATGAAATTAAGCAGCATCACTTACAATATTTATTTTCACTCATTAATTGCCAAAATTAAAGCTAAAAAAAATTTAAAAATTATTTCAGTCATGAAAATTGACTATACTTATTCAATCTTTCCTTACAGTAGCAAAATGCTATATTAAACAATGCCCATAGTAAATTCCAAGACTTTCTCTAATCGCATTAGATATTTAATGACATCTTATGATTACAATTAAAATTATTGACTTTATGGTGTGATATCACTTCCACATGAAATATCCTCTATAAAAATTTATATGCTAATATATAATATATTGAACTGGAAAACATTTATTTTTTTAATTTTAATATAGAGAAAAAAAAGATTACATTAAAATTGGTCTAAACTAAATTTGTGATCACAAATATTTTTGGCGTCTTTATTGCATTTTTAATTTTCCATACAAATTTTTTGGTTATCGTATAAACAACGGGCAAAATTAGATTTTAAAGATAATCTCTCTAGCCTAAACTTATTTTTAAAATCGCATCAAATTTAATATATCGAAAGTTAAAATTCCATAAAAGAAAAATTTCTTCAGCATAATGTGCTGGTGCATCGTCTGCGGATAATTTAATCTGAAAATTTAGATTTAAAACATTATTTCGATTAATTTCTAAAATTAAGTAATTGATTTTATGCCATAGAATAAATATAAACATTATTACAAACTGTCCTTATCTTCTGTTATTTTTTAAATAAAACAAAGCTCTTTAATGATTAAATCTTTTATTTTTATTCACTAATAATGTTTTCACAAATATAAACACGCAAAAATATTAATCATTACAAAATCGACTCATTCGATACCATTTAGATGTGATTAAAACATCTCTTCACAGCGTGACTAACCGTTCTAAAATACTGAAAACATTTATTATGATCATACGAACATTGTTAAATGTGAGAAAATATTAGCCATTTACTCAGTGATTGATTCATAAACATTAATCATTTGTTGACCGCTCCCACTAACTGAATAGAAACGTTGAAAACTCGAGATATCTCAGCTCTTTGCTAAAAGATGGTTGCATTTATCTAACAATAAAATTAAGTAGTAAATACTTATCAATCTGTACAAAAAATGTTTTAAAATTCTTAAAATTTTTGTACTAAGGAATTTTATATATTGACTGTCAGGAGCTTTCAAAGAAATTGCGAGGCCCGGGCAACTAATATTTTTCAGGCCCTTCAAAAAAAAGAAAAAAACAAAAAGACAAAACTGACAAATATATAGTGTAAGTGTACAATAAAAACATTGATAGAGAACTTCAAATTTTGATAAACACTGAAACTTGAACATTATAAAAATATATAAATACTGTATATTTTTCTAACATATTGAGTTATAAATTGAGACCCCTAAAACCGTGGGACCCACCGCAGCCGCCTCTGTTGCCCACTCTCTGATAGCCACTGGTGATTATTAATAAGTTATACAGTATGTAATTAAACTTGTTGTGCTGGTACTTTTGTCTAGGGTCTGTAAATTTTTATATGAAAATTTAGTTCGTTCATCGAAAATTACATAATGAAGTGTACGCAATAATATTTTAGTATACCGCATCATGTGTCGCATTTTGAAAAACTGGTGTGACGTATACACTACACGCCACACCATTTTTCAAAGCGGCATATTGCTTCAGATAATTATCTCCAAAATCGAGGGATTTAAACTTATTTCTTAGGAAATATTTTCAGTTTCCTTTAAAAATATGATTTATTTTGATATTTAAAATATATCATGTCGATTCGAACGATATTCAGCATAATTTTGCAAATTATCTATCGAAAATTTGATCCTGAACGAGCAATAAGATCATTTTTTTCTAGAATGGTTAACAAGTACATTTTAGTTAGAATGATCAAAACTAGAACGATAAAAATAGAAAAATAAATGAGGATTTTACTTTGCTATCCATTTGTATGGTTTTATTCTTTAATTAAAAAGAGATCTAAAAAATTTTCTCTGTTTAATTTTAAATTGTAAAATAATTCATCGGCGTCGATTAAGGGAAGCATTTTGTATTTTATGGTGAATTTTATCAGGAATTTTTAACATTCAGAATGTTATTATGCGTAAAAGAGCACGTAAAAATCTGTTTGCAATGAAATAGTTAAATAGGAAAACGTTTTTTAAATTATACGAAAGATTTTATGTGATTTTGTGGAGTTTATTATATTTTAAAAGTATTTTATAGCAAATTCGAAGTGTTATTAAAAATTCACAGATTATAAAATTAATTTTAAATGCATTTTACCGAACGCATTTCTTTTGTGGGACATTTATCGATTTTTGATAAAATTATCACGCGATGATGATTTTTTAAACAATTTTACGAGAATTTAGAATGACATTTTTATGCGAATTTTATAAAATTATTTAAATAAAATATTTTACGAAAATTTTATTGGCATTTTTGATAAAATTGATTAAAATACACTAGTTTACATCCAGTTTATAAGATTTATACTGAATTATTTTTATTTTCAAATATTTTTTATATATTTTTTAAGAGCTTTAATGCTTACTTTTAATAAATGTACATTATTATAAAAGCTTTATCGGTTACAATAGCTTTATTTTAAATACGATAATTTTATCATATTTTAAAAGTTTTTAAAAATTAGTTAAGCATTCCTGGAAGGAAATTAATTTATGACGAAAGATTAATAAGAAAAAGAATTAAAAAGAATAGTGCGAAAGCTTTAACGGTAACGAATTATGAGAAATAATGGCAGATGTGAGATCGAATACGTCACAGCAGGTGTTCCTGCGAGAGGGCGCAGATGTTGCTGTAGCGACGAGGGCGAAGCCGATCTTAACGAGTGGATGCAACGTCGACGACTCTGCACATTTTTTGCACCGAAGATCGCAAGTAATCGCATCCAGACGTTTAATAGTAAAGCGAGAGATAATAGACGGAGGGAGGTACATGGTGGAGATCTCCTTGGGTGGATAGTCAGTGGGGTCAACCATTACTGCCGTAGCTGCGTTGGATGAGAGCATGCGTCAACATCTCTGCGGATGGTGAGGAAAGGAATTTTCTTCCAACATGGCGACATCTGAAAAGAAGTAGTGCTAAGGACAAAAGGTGGTCTCTTATCAGTATGTGGGAGGTCCCTGCCCCATGGGACGATAGATCGACAACCGTTCGTGGTCTCCTTGGGGTAGTTCGGGGCTCGTGCATCTCGCCTTCGCAGACGGAGCAGGGAGTTGGGGTGAAGGGTGACGTCGCTGCCCGCCTGGACCGGGGGTGCTAGCTCCCAACGCCGGACCCTCCCGGAGGCGGGCGGCCGGCCATGTACACCCCTCTTCCTGTTCTGGTGATCGGGTCACATCACAAGGAGTATGATGACTCCGAATGTTCGTCGCTGCTAACGATTTCTCTTCCATTTCTCTTTTTTCATCTTTCAATGAACTATGTCATTGGTTTGTAAGTATGGGATTGGCACTTCAACAGTGGTCAAGCCATACCGGGATGTGTTACAAAGATGGCGGAAATGTTTAGCATCGCTCTTGTTTTTCGCCATAGTGATTATGGACAATGTGGCCGCTTCCGCTATCGTCGGGCTGTCACACGTCTTCACGCCACAGTTCCGCAATCCGTGGATTCCTTTTCCATTGACGTATCAGTTTAGTCATGTTTGTAAATCACAGTTCCAGGTTCCCAGTGTCGCTATGACGTCTTGTGCTCACGACTGGAAAACCTACCTGCGGCGCTTTGTCCCGCTTCACCAGTGCCTTCACATAAACGATGAGCTTGTTAACAGTCTGATGTGCGGAGGATGGAAGAATGATAATCTTCATTCTATTCATTTACGTTTCTGTGCTCACTACTCGTTAGCACATGTGTTCCACGGCAACATTACCGATGAAACGTGTGGTGATCTGAAAAAGTTGCAAGAAATGGATCATGCTGCTTACGTCATGCTTTGCCAATTCGAATCCCTGTTGGCCAGGTACGATTGTCAAAGTATGTATTCTGTACAGTGGGATTGTGTACAGTGCAAGGTGAGTCCTTATTTCTACTTTCAGTTTAATAAAATCATTCTGACCCGCTTTCTGACCAGTCAAGGTCAAACCGATAACTTCCTTACCTGCATTACTCCGTTGCCTAAAAGCCAAGTATCCTTCTCGGGATCAACAGAGGAATAATCGATCTTTCGAATTATTAAATTTGTAAATATATAATTTTACTTTTTCTAATTAAAATTTTTATTAAAACAAACGGAAAAGTACGATTTAAATTATTGATAAGGGATTAAAGATAGTCTATCATAAAAATATCTGGCGTTTATTTCGATTAAATTTTTTATTATTTTCGAAAAGAATGATCGCAATTTATTTATCATCCAATAAATAGGAAAAGAATGACTTTAATAAGGTTCATTATTCACATTTAAATAAACATGTAAAAGTGCTGCTATGTAATCGCCTTGTACGCTTAAACATCTTCACTATTTATAGACATTGCTAACGAACTTGGTTATAAAACACGTGTACTTTAAAAATATTTTAATAACTGTTGATTTCATAATAAGATTAAGATATTTTTGGCTGAGAGAATTTCATTTTTTTCAATATTATTTCCTTGTTTATGACTCTTGTATTTTAAATTAAAATAGCTTTTTTGCTTCTCCGATTTTCTACAAATTAAATATGAGAATTTATTTTTAAACTTGAATAAAATCTGTCCAGATAAGAAATAATGAAGAATAGTAATGTGTCTTTCTTATAATACTATTTAACATTTAATACATTAAAAACATTAAATAAATGACTAAAAAACTTGATAATACAATCTGTGAATAAAGAATGGTGTTGATTTTATTTTAATTATTTGTAAAAATTATAATTTATATTTAAAATTTATTTAAAAATCTTTCTAATAAAAGCATGGAAAGTTTGGTAATTAAAAAGATATTATTAGTATAAATTGGATGAACCTTTCTCCTAGTCAAATTCCTGGCTCTTTTAAAATACTGGATTGATACTTAAACAGCGGGATGCTTTTCTGGGATTCACTTTGGGCCCCCCAAAAAGAACTCCTGCTGTTCTGTTAAGTATTTGTATGGATGCAATATAAAATCGATGATAAATATACTATAAATATTGCGTGTTTGAAAATTTTTTATTTTAAAATGAAGTGTTTACAGATGTGATTCAAATGCACATTCAAACATCCATTATTTCGTAATATAGTGGAAAAAAATTTGGATTTCAACACAGTTTAATAATGTTTACTGTTAGGTTTTAAATACTTAAAAATACAAAAAAGGAAATTATCCTGTATTTAGTGAGCTAATATGTTAAATTCCAAGCATGATCTGTTTTTCCTACTTTAAACAAACAGTGAGTCATTAGAAATATGCTTCCAAATTTAACTCCGTTTAAGTGTGTTGTGCTGTGAACAATAGTAAGATGTTTTTACACAAATTTAAAATATTTTTTAATAATTATTGTATTTAGATTCATCATATTATGATGAAAGGAAAACATTCAGTACTAATTAGAAAACATTTTTGTTTTGAAAGTTTGTGCGGATTTTTAGCTAAATAATTAAAAAAAAAATTAACACCATATTATAATTAATAAAAATTTCTTATTTTTTGGAATAATTAAGAAAAAGAAAATCAAAATGATTATATAAATATATTTAAATTAGATTAATAAGAATTTAATTTTCGTTTTAAAAATTACACGAAGAGATTTTTATATAAAAAGTTCTTTTCAAGCGAATAACGAAGTTTTCTATAGTTTATTGTTTATTCACAGAATATTTTAAAAAATTTATTTAGTTAATCTTTTTTTTATCGATGAATTAGTGTTTTAAAAGATGAAAATATATATCCTATATCAGTAAAATTTATAAGTGTTGTTGATATTTTAAACCAGAATATTTTTAGATACTGGACAAAAAATATGATAAGATATCAGTCTTTGAGAGCCTTGCAGATTTTATCTCTTTTTTATAAAAGGAGAGGGTAGAGGTGTACAGACATATACTTTAGAAAGTATTGAATTAAAAATATATATATGAGGCATTTTTACAAAAACTTGCGATAATTAATTTGATAAGCTAAACAAATATAAGCACTATTAGCTGTACATATAGAATTTCAGATTATTCTCTTATTAATTTTCTTTAAGAATTAGTAATATATAAAAGTATATTGAATTTTGTTTTGTTTCAATGTCACGAACTGTTTTAAAATTCTGGATTTTTAAGCAATATTCAGCAGTGTGTATTGTATTTAATTTTACTCGGTTTTGCAATATATTCTCTTTTGAGAATTCAATTTGCATTTAATTTTAATATTAATTAAAACAATGATCCCAAACTAGAACTTTTAATCTTCCGAAATATTTTCATTATGTATCCACTGTACTAGTTGATATGAAGCAAGAATGCTCCTTGTACTGGTTAGAAATTAATGACAGCGAGTGACAAATAGGCCTTCCACTAGTCTCTTCCTTGAAAGAAGTTTTGTTTCTTGTCAGGATAAATTAGTATAAAAAAAAGATCATCCTTGATTAATAAATACCAATAGAAAAGAGTCGAATATTTTCAAAACTTTCCATTATAATTTAACATTTTACAGTTTAATACATTTAAAGTCTTTCTTGACATAATTTATAAAATTATATTGAAAATAAAAATTAAATAACCTTAAATAGAGTGTTGTGTTAAATAGAATTTTATGTTGCGCCAAATTTGTTACCTCTGCAATTTTATTTTTCAATAAATATAAAAACAATAACGAAATAAATATCAAAGAAAAATAGTTCGGATATTGGAATGTCGAATTGTTTGGTTACGCCTGAGCGTAGGTGTTATACGATTGTATTTATTTTTTTAAAACTCCATTATCTAATGTTTTCAACCCATTTTCTATTATGATAAATGAAAGTATAAATCTTTTAACTAAGGTATATATAATGAAAACACTGAATATTATTGCCACTTCAGTTCTTAGCTTTAACTTGCTCGAACTGAAAAATTTAATGACGAATGCATCATTGAGATCGAAACAAAATCAAATTTATTAAGAATAATTTTATAAAGCATTTTTTTGTTATATATAAAAATTTGACTTAATTTCAAAGCAATACTGATAAGTTTTCTTTAGTTTAAATATTCTATGATATGATATATATTTTTTATTTACAAAATAAATCAATATGGCGATAATTTCGTAATCTTAAAATTTCATTGTGATTTTTTTACAGTTTTCTTTGTTACGAATTTGGGGGATAGGATTCTTATTTTTGGAATACAGACGCAGTTTTCGAGTTATAGGTTTGACTCTGTATCTGTGTAACGGGATCATCGATATAATAAAAAAGCATGATTTGTCATATAGTAAATTTTATCTACGAGATAATCAGCTAGAAACTTGCCCGAGGTATGTCTACCAAATACCAAGAACACAGCAACATCGTCTGTACCGTATTTCCATTTCAGTTCACAGTTTTCTCTTGATTTCAATTTTTAAATTTAAATTATCCAATGAGAAGCGATGCTCACTAAATAACCAATTAAAAAAACTATTAAATATTTTTTATTTACATATTAATCAATCGATTTATTCATAATTATTATTAATTATTAAGAAAATTATATAATAATGAATTAAAACACCTCTTAATTATATTTAATCAGTAAAACATCGCGATATATTTATATAATAATATTATAACATACTAAGCAGACGATATTTAATAATTCAAATAAAGCAATCAGTCGCCGATTGAAAACAACGCCATCTTATTCGATTAATGTGTTACATTATAAAAATATTAGTAAGTAATTTTATAATAATATCTTCACAAAATTTTATATATATAGTATTTTATTGAAATGTTAAAAAGATTTGGGCAACATAATTTTTTTCAATTATTTTTATTTACAGTATACGTTTGATTATCAAAAATTTTAATAATACTGTAAATATTTATTAGCGGTGATAAACAAACAAATGAATCTTGTAAACAGTTTACATAACTAGTTTTTCGTAAACGATTTTAACTGTAAAATAGCTCGTGTTTTGTAATAATGGATATCACTTCTTCCATATTGATTATACCGATGATGAAAATAACTTACTAAATAAAATACGGTACTGTATTCGAAAGCTTTTGTTACTTTGTGATTCGTATGAAATACAATATAACGTGCAAATGTTATAACTATATATTCCAAATTTAAGAATTTTATTTTAATACAGTATTCTTGATTAGGACTACAGTATATATTTTTACATTAGGCTTTTGTTTAATATTACTGATAAAAATAGTTTCAATAACAAAACGTTGGCTTGGAAAATCTCCAATTTTATCAATTAATAACCTTGATATAACCTTGACTCAATATACCACATTCGAAAATTTTTGTAATATTTTCTCTTTCAAAGCGTGTATATTGTATTTGTAACACTTAAATCAATTTTAAAAACTAAAATATAGCATATTCTAGTTATCTTTTTCCTAACAGTTATAATTTATATAGCTTATATCATACAGCACAAATAATAATCTGTTTTGGTTAGGATATATTATGTTTTGTAGTCATATATTTATGAATAGTTGCGGAATTTGTTTTTGATAATAAATCGTATTAAAAAGTAAAAAAAAAGTTCATCTAATACCACCATTTTGAATTTCTTCATAGAATTCGCCAACTGCACTGATCGATCGGTTGGTGAGTTTACAAATGAAATACAGTTGACTCTTCATATCCTTTGGGAGAATTTATCAACAAGAAAAGGGAATCGAATTCCAAATTAAAATACTACATAAATGTCTCTAATTTCAGTTATAATATAAGAAGAATATTTATTAAATATTCATTAATGCGCAACAAACATCGTTTTTTCCTCCCACGCTCTCATTTTAATAGTTTTAATTATTCTTTTCATTAATATGTGGCAGTTAACATGCATAATAACAAATGATTTTAATCTGAGAAATTCAATTGTTGCTTATCAGTTTTCATCAAAAATTATAACACTTTCTTTTTTTTTTTAATAGAAAGCCTACAAAGAATGGATATGCTCCATGTTAATTCCTTTACAAAATGGAGGAGTGTCGTTGAAACCTTGTCGCAGCTTTTGCCATTTGGTAGAGCAGCGATGCCCGTATTTCCACCCAAGAGTGAAAGAACAGTATGCTGGAGAACCTGTATTCAAATGTATAGGTATATATATTATTAAAGAATAATTTAATAGACAATTGTGTATTTTGATTGATTTAACAGGTTTCTGCATTTCTCTTTTAATTTCTAGATCCCAATATACCCGACCATCCCAGCATAACGCCAAATTCGTTGTACGGGCAAGACGGACAGTGTTATGACCCAGAAATTTTTGATAAAGAAGGCGTCGGAGTGTCTTTTGATGACCAAAACAAAGAAGTGGCTGTAACCAGCGGCGCCATGTCGCTGGATGCTTGCCTCGTCTTTTACGTCACCGTTTTGTGCTATTCTGTCCTACTATATTTACTACCTAGTCAGACATTTACGTCACAGACAGTTAAACCACCTTAGTGCTATTCTAGCGATAGACATCAAGTAACCAATGTCGAATCTCCCTTTGGGGGAGGATCTGATACAAGCATGTTGGAAGCAGACAGTCTTTAACCTTATTGCTGGGCACGAAAGGTAAGACATTTCTTTAAAGGTCAATTCTTACAATTTATATATATTTTAAAAGATTTTTTGAAAAATTTTAGTCTCTGTTTTTCTCTAGTCCCGATGCAAATATGTAAAGTGAAGACGGACGTCACAAGAAGAAAATAATAATAATAATACTAATAATAATAATAATAATAATAATCAAAACCCTTCAACAAAACGTCACCAATTATAAGTTTTTAAATTTATTTTAGTACAGTTTGCATATTTTTAAATTATAAGTTTTTTCTTATTTTAAGTCAAATATTGCAGCAATAATTTAAAGCTTAAATTTTATTATTTTAATAATTTTCGAAATTTGATTAATATATATATATCACTGTCGATGAAGGACAGCAAGAGTGATTTAGCAAGGATAGTTTATACTCAGATGCAATATTGCAAGTTTTCTATATATATATGTACATATATACATATATATAAATATATATGTATGTATGTAATTGTCATTTAATTTTCAAAATTGTACGAAAATAAGTTCATAATCAAACGAATGTTACAGTTCCTGTTATAGTGAGACTCGTACAGTGACTCCCCCACACAGGTGGTCAGAAGAGCATACTTCATGTCCGTAACGGTTCAACGTACACATAAAAGCACCTTACAAGTATTACGAGATCTGTTAAACACACGGGGGCCGTGAATGCCCCAACTCATGGATGTCTTCTTTGTTACGACACGGGTACC
Source organism: Androctonus mauritanicus (assembly GCA_011317285.2). Classification (NCBI taxonomy): domain Eukaryota; kingdom Metazoa; phylum Arthropoda; class Arachnida; order Scorpiones; family Buthidae; genus Androctonus; species Androctonus mauritanicus. The sequence continues at coordinate 8,048 of WUQG02247518.1, read as the reverse complement.
ATTCCACTGTCTTTGATGTCCACTGTGTTATTCATATATTGTAGAATTGGAATTGACTATAGTCATCCAATCACATGCTCCGATGGTGCAAGATGACCAGTTAAAAAAAAATACGACTTCCACCTAATAGTTAGATGGATTCGTGATATACATGGAGTTATCACTTTAGAAAACAGTCTTCCCACTGGTTAGCAACGATTTGGACTTTTTATCTGTGCTACAGTTTTCATCGTTTCGTGAGCACATGGACAGAAACTTTATATATATATTGCAAGTTGTTCTAACGACTGGCAAATTGCTCTGACTATAAAAATATAAAACATTGTTTACAACAATAGGACAAAATACACCTAGGTTGGTTATGTTATTCATGCAATTAGCCATATTGCGTTGGTGCTGTGTAAAGTTGTAGAATAGAACAAATGCAATTCGATTAAAATAACTAAATACGAGTTCAGATATAGAACGATTTTGATCTCGATTATTCAATTGGTTTTTTCTCTCTGTCTTTCTATCTCTTTATTGTTTTATGTTTAAATCTCGATTTTTTGTTAAGATTCAGATTGATACGCGATGTCAAAACAATCTATAAATGGGAAGGATTGTGTCTTTTCTGGAATTGATGAAAGCGAGAAGTGACCAATTAGACCAATAGTTAACATATTTGTTGTTAAAACAAATTAATTACAAGACTATTTCCCAAATTATGTAAAAAAATAGTAAGCTTCGAAGTGCTCTCTTGCTATTTTAATGCGCTTTGTTACCTTTTTATAAATTTATTGTTATAAAAGTTAGATATTTATAAATATTAAAACACGAATGTTTAAACCGTGATTTTTCTGAAAAAATTATAAGATATTTTTTAAAATAATGTAGAAAATATTAGATCTCTATTAAACACTCTAAGGGGGGATAAAATATGTAAGTTATTATTTAATTTTCGAATTTTTTAAATTTAAATATATTGTATTCAATAAATTATATTAAAAATAATTCTAATAACAGTAGTTGATCTCTGATCCGACATTCTAATAATACGCACTTCTGACATCTGCTACAGGGAGAAAAAATTTAATACTGTTTTGATCTGTAGGAATATATGTATTAAAAGGTAAATTATATTTCTAAATCAAAATTACTTCATATATATCTCAATGATTTGCTTATTTAAAAGTTTTTTGATTTTTAAGTATAAACATAGTCTTACATACACTTTACTTATCATTACCTCCTTAAAAATAATATGTATCAGGCTCTGAGTATGCCGGATAAGAGGACTTTACTGTTTTAAATTTTAGTTTATTTCATTAATTATAAATAAAATTATAATTTAAACAGTTTAAATTTTTATATATGTATATGTATATACATTAGAATTAGTTTAATTCACAATGATTCCCATTTTGGAAGGTTTCGACATTAAATAAAAAAAAATATACGCGTTAGAAACATGATTCTGAATTATTAAAGAAATAGTAGTAGACCACAGAAGTATATCAAAACAAAATAGTTTAGTGTATCTCTTGCTCTCTCTCACTCACTCTCTGTTGAGGAAATAATATATCTGAGATGTGCTCATGAAGGATGCAGAGAACACAGAAGTATGAAAATTAATGAGTTATAACCCTTAACAGGGTTCATGTAGTAGATTGTCTATCTAGCTATTGATATGTGCTGTCTGTTAAAAAAAAATTCTAAAAAAATTGTAGTTATCCAAAGACAATATATGTTGACTCATACGTCCAAAATATATATATAAATATATATAGTGTGGAGTTGAAAAGAAGAAAAATGTACTATAAGAATAATTTGTATCATTTTTATATTCTACACAATGGGAAAAATATTAATAAGATCCCTGTATATATTGAGAAACATTAAAATACTGTTGACCTGTACAATGCTGTTGGAATAATTAAAAAGGGATTCTGACATTTATTAAGTTGTGTTTTATTATTATTATTTTTAATAATTAGAGTTGTCAGCGTCCCTTATATTGATATATTATACGAATCGTCTTATTTATCTGCTTTTAAATACAATTAAAAATGTATAGTAATACTAATACATTAGTTTAAGTTTGATTTTAAAATTTTAATTATAAATTATAAAATTTTATTTATCTTTTATTCAAGATTTAAGTCCATATCTCGATGGTATCATGTTAGGGAATTTAATGTAGAGTTTCAAAGTTAAAATCAGGCTTTTATTAATGATATATTTAGTAGTATACAATAAATAGTACCAATGAAAAATTTTTTAAATTAGAAAATATTAGAAAATTTGAATGTTTTTACGATTCTTTGAATTCAAATTTTGGTGATATATTTACACTATATTACCGTAAAAATATTTTTGATCGTATGGATTATAGTATTTGAAAACAAATCATATAAGGCATATTTTGCAGAGATTCTCTGATTTGTTTTATTAGAATATTGAACTGATTTATATTATTTATTTTGATTTAATTCTTTAATACAAGTAAAACATTTCGACTGCGTTGAATTGCTTTGTTTGTAACTTTTGAATAGAAAAAGATCAGAAAATCCTATCAATATGGTTATTATCCTTTTTATTAAATTATTTAAAGAATCAAAGACAATTATTTATTTCCAGTTTATTAAAATTTAACTATATCACTGCAAAATATTTTCATAGGCTTTTCGCTTATAAAGTTCTCTTATTGTTTAAGAATCCTTATTAATATAATAAAAATTTCTTGATCTTACTTAAAAAATAGTTGAATAAATTTAAAAAATCAACTTTATAATAACTATATAGATCTAAATCAACTTTTTATTATAATAAGATAATATTGTTTGTAAATATTTATTAAACTTCTTACTCAGTTATCTTTTAATATAATGTAGATCCATACGACGATTTTATATAGAAAGAAATAAAATCGAAAGAATAACTCATATAAATACGTTAGAATATATCTCAGATTTATCATGTTCTAGATCTCCAAAAAGTGATGACACACCCTTAGTGATACGTAAGAAATTTTCAGATGTGTACTTTTTGCTCTTCATAATACGTCTGTCTGTTGTATTCGGTGCGTGCTATTTTTCTTTATTGATAAAAGGATATGGATTAAAGGGCTCAGTAGTCTCCAAGATTACTGCTTTAGATAACAAGATAGATCCTAGAGCTACATTTTTCTTATATTTCTTCCTTTATGTATATTTATTAAAACTGTAACGAATTATTAGTAGGAGAATATTTTATTTCTAAATGAGCATATTTAGACGTATTCAAAACTAGATGATAACTATATATGGCTATACATAGTATGTTTGATCATTGTCTCTTATAAATTAAAAAGATAAAGAAATATAAATGAAAACAATTCAAAACCAAGTAGAAATATATTGAAGCAATGATATGTTCAGTACATTAACCATGTATATTGCTATTCATTGGTTATCATATAAATCAAAATTAAATCAGTTCATTACAATGAAACAGAATCTAACAGAAAAATACTGTACAAGCATACGTTAATTAGTGAAAAACGTGTAAGTTATTTATTATGAAAATATAGCATAGATTTATAAAATATTTTTTCTGAACCAAATATATTAATTCAACAAAAATTTCTATAATTATGTGCCATATTCAGCAATTAGTATTTAAAAATTTAATGAAAATGATAATATCTAGCAAAGTTATTTCTTCTCAGAATTCCAAGCTTTCAACATTAAATCCCGACGTTTTTTTAAACAAATACGATTCGTTATTGTAATATTTTATAAATTAGTGATTAGAATATCAAAAATTGTCCTAAACAAACATTGAAATCATATACAATATAAATCTTCTATATACAATGTATATATGAATCGATAATAAGTGTTATATTTTATTTTCTCATAAAAGAGTTTATATAGTTGAAAATGACTTTGAAGTTAATTTATGTCCAGATTAATTCGAGATAAATTATATATAGGTGTATTAAACTACAATATAAATACTAATCTCATAAATAAAATATAATAATCTTAACATTTAACACTCGTTCTATCAGCCATCAACAACAGAAATTTATAAACCTTTTGAAAAAGAATTTAGATTTTTAGAAAATTTTTCCACTTACAGTATTCCCGTTTGATATATATTCTAAAGCACTATAAATTATAATCTATTTTTAGTATTGTTTTTTTTTTTTTTTAAATTTCGTAAATGAACAAAAACTCGTTACATCTTTTACATGATTAATAAATATGGTATTTAATTTGAAAAGTTTAGAATAAATCGCCGCATAAAAATCTTACCCAACTGGTTATCAAAATGAAAAAGTTTGTGAAGAATTTTCTAACAAAATTTATCAGCTAAATATATTCATAAAAGCAATTTATTTGATAACAGTTAACAGTAAATATCATGTATTAAAAGTAGATCGATTTTATCCCATCGATTCAAAATTCTCTTTGTATGCGATTAGGTCTAAGTTCTTTTGTTTCCTCGCAACAGTTAGGAATAACACTTTCTAAGGCAAATGAATTATAAGAAAAAAAAAATCGATATTACAAATATTTTATCTCAGACAATTTGAATTGATGCTCATTTATCCGTTTTCAATGTTTAATAAGAGAACAATTAATCAAAGTGATTCTGATTTGTTTTCCTTGACTGTATAATATTTTTAATGGTGAGACTGTCTGCCAAACAAAATGGGAATAGTAACTACGCCAGCTGTGCTATTATGATAACAAAATTTACTTATCATTGGTGCTATAGTAATGATTGAATTTCTTGATAATTGTAACATTTATAAAACACTTTTAATATTGCTTACAACGCATAAAACAATGTTAAAGTATTGATATGATTAATTGCATTTTAATTCACGATATCAATGATTTAATTCTTTATAAAAACTGATTTTATAGAATTTGAATTTTATAATTGAAAAATTATGAAATTTAGTATAATTCGGTATTAAAAATAATTAAACATGACTTTAATTATTATTTATTCATTTATTTCTGCATTCTCATTATTTCCATTACTGCAGATATTTTTTAAATATTTATCATTAATATTTTATATTCAAGCATTAGCATTACTATTTCAGGTTTGAACGGATTCTATACATACTTAATAAAGTTTATGATTAATATATATACAGTATAATACATGAAGTAAACCTATTTCATTTTCAATAGAAAGTGATATGTTTTATAATTAAAAATAATAAATTTTTGATTAAGCATACATTTTCTCGTTAAAACTGAATTTATATGTTCTAAAATTAAAAATACAGTAGTTACAATAGATCTGATAAATTAACTAAAGTTCGTCTAAAAGGGTTTCAAAATACTTCCTGTTAAAAATACAAATATCATTGTTATTTTTTAAATTTTGATTTTAATAAAGTTTAAATATATCGTGACTAATTTATTATAGTATTAGAAATTTTATAACCAGAAAATTAAATTGGAAAGATTAATCTTCCATTAATTAGTCCTGTAAAGTTATCCGTATAAAATGACGAGCATTCAAACTTCCAAGATAGATGAGTGATGAATAATGAGATTACCTTGCAGATTTATTAAAATTTTTATCATTGATAAGAGATGGCGCTAAGCGTTAAAGCAAGGTAACACCATATAATTTACCTGAATTGTCCTTAAACAGATTGGAATTACATATTATTTTTATAATTTAATGTATAAATTACTTGCATGTAAAATGATTTTGATGACATGCATTTTAATATATTAACTTTAATCATTCTGAAATAAATTCCAAGCTCGGAAATTAGGCAATTAACAGTTCGAAACAGGCTTTTCGAACTGCCTCTTATATTTATGTCAAATTCGATTATTATTATGTGCTGTGTTATGGTTTAATATCATTGATTTGAATAAGAAATTAATACCAGTAATAAAAATCCTTGTTAACTATTCAATCAATGTGCATATAGTCTATTTGTTTCTAATGTTACTTCTCAATATTATCTAATTACTAAGTGAGGCTATTCCGAGCTCAGCCACCATGAGCTACTTGCATTTATGGAGAAATTAGCGTCTTAACTGGACTGTAAAATAAATAGGATGATGCTCCCTATCCCTAAAATTTCTTACGCATTTGCAGGGATGCTCATATCATACTTTGAAGATCAATATGCTAAACAAAAATTCAATCCTGAACCAATACAGTAACAAAAAATGAAAATAATATATGTATCATGATAAGTGTAACTTTTATTGCTACTTTAATAAGAATTTTTAGTTGTATTCAGTGTATTTCTTTTATTTAATTTCTATTACGTGCTGTCTCACGAAACAACGGGGTTCCGTTGTTAGCAATTCGGCACATTTGACAAATGATCGTCTAGTGATATTTTTGAAAAGTGTCAAAGTCAAATCTTTAACACAAGGATATATTAACCTAAATAATAACAATTATATAAACAATACAATAGCATCGAAACACAGTATATATAGCTTGTACACAGTATAATGGGCCATTTTAGCATAGAGACCACCGCAGATAGCATGAATAACTAAGAATAAGCTAACTATTACAGATAACATCAATCTACATTCACTCAATCTCCACCTATCCCAGAATATAAACAGGAATGAAGAGAATACTTATCTCAGCCGACGACAGCTCAGCAAGACAGCTGAACTTGACAGGAAAGACTGATTGCAGTTACAATTACGAAGAAACTTAAGTCTCCCGGAGGAAAACGGACAGAGGTGGTCGGACTATTGCGATCACTAAATGGGGCTTTGCTTTCAATGCTTTCAATGGGTGTTAAGGTCTTGCTCCACCAAAAGGTATTACAAGAGTCCTATTGCGAGATATTACTCGACTTTAATCATTGCATGTGCCGGGTGGGAACTTGCCCGCTATTCCTTGTCCACATAGTGAGGTTGGAAATATTGGCAGCTTGGTTAGCCGAAAAGAAGCACCTTCTCTCTCGGCCTCGCGTTTACTGTGTTGCATTATAACTAGAAATTAGCCGAGAAAGACGGCGTTAACTGCCGCAAAAAAATGGTACAGAAAGAAACAAACGATTAAAGTAATCTTGCGATACACATTAGCGAATGCAAAGTTTTATGCCAAAATTAACCTTTCATTTTTTATTTTTTAAAGTCACGTTACAGTTATTGATCGAATATTAAGCGGCGGAGCCATTTTATGCCTTACTGCTGCAGGTTGCAACTCACGTATAAGAATCACCTGAATTGAAGAAGACAGGAATGACAAGGTTTGGGCTACTGAAATAAATTTAAGAAATTGTCCCGGATCTTCTGGATGGATAATCCTTTTCCGCGCTGCTAATCTGGCCCACTTTGTAGCTAAAATTATCTTTGTATGTACTCCTTTAACATAGTGCACACCAGGGATGAACTGGGAACACATTTAAGTCTCCCGGGAAACCGCATATCGCGAGTATTTTTAAAATGTGTGGATAAGATAGTGGCGCGCAAGTGTTTCTGTACAGAAAGAGTTAGAGTAATAAGCAGCCATTTCTTATTTGATTTCACTTAATATTTTATAGTGTAGTTTATATAATTTTTTCAACCATAACGACCTACCAAATTAGTTTAGTTTTTTTATCCGCTGAATTTCATTAGAGATGCATTTAACGGCGGCCATTTCATAGTTCAGAAACTTACCAATAGTCGTGACGAATGAACAAGATGGCCGCGGTGAAATAGTGCTGTACTTCTGTCCTGGAAGATCCAAGTTCCATATCTCCAGTTTTTTCAGGAGGGATCCCGCTTCGCCTCGTTGAACTCTATTTTTTACTTGACAACTGACCAATCACGGTAACCCGGCACTGTAATGCCATGCCGCATAGTACTCACCTAGTGGCGATAGTGTAAAGCCACATGGAAATGACTGAAAGATTGAAGAATACATTTTGATTTTCATCAAAAAAACAGATTCGATACCAGCCAACCGTTGAAAAGCTTTTTATGGGGCTAATTAATTTTCCTCTTCTATAATTCAGCTGATGTCTCCGCAGGGATGGCCAGGATCTGTTTTCGCCCCGCCATTTAATACATAACAGAGTGGAA
>WUQG02247407.1:0-20503 GCA_011317285.2 Androctonus mauritanicus | reverse complement strand
TTCTTGCAGGGGGCGCCGTTCTTTAATCCGAATTCCACACCGCTCACCTATAACATGAGTCAGAACTTTCTCCTAAACCCACATTTAGGACTTCCATCTAGTCATCCATTTCTTGCTCATTCCACAGACTACATAGAACCTTCGGACACGAGTGGGGCCCTGCTAACGTCCAGATTAAAGCAATCCCGATTCTTCCCTTATGCTCTTCCTCTCGGTTTTCCTTCGCCCCCTGTCCATCCTTGCTCACATCCTATTGTCAAGTGTGTAGGATCGCCAGCATCGGATGGAGATAGTTCAGAGAGCTTGTTATCTAATACAGTGTCCAGCGAACTTAAAAACATCGAGAACATGTTGAATGGGCTGGAGAAACAGCCAGAACCCGAAACGTTACCCGATAAATAGTGTTAATGTGTTCATGCCATGCTCAATCCTTTTCCTTGCCGCTGTAGCGTAGCATCCTAGATACCATTGTCGTGCCCGTGACGTGACTGTAGTGTTACGTAGGGATTTCGTGACGCGTCACCCATCTTATGTAGAATTTTTGGTAGTAGATGGGGCCTACAGCCGTACTGTGTACATTATGTGGTTGTATTTGTGTGTTTTATTAGTGGTATTTATTGATGTAAAATATTGTTGTTAAGAAGTTTTTCGGTAATAAAGTTTTTACAAACTGCACATCTATTTTTTTATTTCTTGTTTTTTGTGTGTTATCCGTTTCTTATCTACACGATCGCTTCCAGTGGATCGTTTTTCTAAAATCGATTCTCTTCTCTAACGTGTGGCGGTTCATTTCATGTGGTCCCAACGTCCCTACTTTATTAGTAGTTAAAGGATTGCCGACTGTTCAATTTTCAGTAGTGTTAGCAATCATCTGATTCGATAACTTCTGAGAAATCGCAATTCTCTAAAGAGAAAAGATAACTAACGGGCAAAAACGCCGGTCATTGACTGTAAAAAAACACCTTTTAGTTACTATAGAGTTTCACAATGTTATTTATTATTTAACATTGTATTATATTCATCTCAAATTTTTGCATATTTATTTATTTATAAAATTAATAATGAAAATAACTTGGAATTTCGATTGAAACAAATATAAAAAACGTTATTAAAAACTAAAAGATTCAATAAGAAGCAATATAAAAACGCAAAAGTATCGGGAATAAAATGTTCTTCACTATGAAAGGACAAACAAATTTTCTGAAGACGATTGCTAACGATCACAATTAAGAACATTTCGTTTGCAAATAACGGTTGAATAAAGAGCGTAGTAACACTTCATATTCACATTCCAGAGTAACACTTGAAGTGGAAGAGTGAAGTGTGGGATTTGAAGCGTCTGTTCACAATCGCCGACGTAAACGTACTAGATCAGTGTTGGGGGGAGAAAAATTAATCTAAGTTCTTTGGACATTTTTCAGGTGGCTGAGGTACAAACGCAATCACGCAAGCTTCCCATCTAGACACCATTTACTGGTCAGTTAGTTGCTGTTGTTGTGACACTCCACAATGACAATGGTAGTGAAGAGGTGCTCCCTAAATTATCACGTTCGTTAGAATAAAACTTAGGTTATTTAAACCGTATAAAAAATAAACATTGTTTTACAATCGTTCATTTCTTTACGAAGAAAAGATTAATAGCAAAATATACAATTTTCCTGTTCAGTGATTTTGGGCGGGGTAAATACGTAGTATCGAATGATTGTTTTATGACATAGAGTACTTTAGCGAAACAAAATGAACAATAATTTTGATCTAAATTATTTTATCAAATTCTATAAAGATGTTTGGTTGAAACCAAAGAGGATTTGCAAGAACAAATATTATTAAATTAAGTATAGCAATTTAATGTCGATATTAATCGATATTTTTGCTTATAAATTGATTTTATCGTGATTTATAAATATGCGACTATAGATTAGAATTAGAAATTTTATATATTATGTATTTATCTTATTTAACGTTTAAAGTCTTTACTATATTTTGAATATTTGAAAATTAGCAGGGGTTTTATTGATAGATAAGTCTGTTGTTAATTGTATTTTATAGAAAAGTGCGGAGTTGTTAAAATTAATGAAATAAAACAAAAATTTGATTTAAGAAAGGGAATATTCTTACAATACGAGAAAATTAAAATTCGAAAGAGCAAATAAAAAGAATCATTTTATTTTATTCAAATAAAAAATGACTGAAAAACATTAACTAGGAATTTATTCAAATGTGCAAAATTAGAATATTTTATAATAAATTTTAGAAAAGCATTTAACAAAAGATAAATTATCAATGATGAAGTAAACTTTGACCCAACCGAAATTTTTTTTTCCATTTATTTGATAAGTCTGACTCATAGGAAAGGATATATGAATCATAATAATAATAATATTAGGAAAAAAAAATTACTCTGACAAAATGAATTTTTCATTTATAAAAATAATATTATTAAATCGTCAAAAGAAAAATTCTTCTGTTTTTTTTCGGGATTTTGATCTTTTTGATCAAAAAGAATAATTTTTCGATCGGAAAAGGGAAGTAATCACCTTGTTTTTTTTTTTTTTTAAAGAAACAAGAAAAGTTACAATATCCAATTTTTGCATTCAACTTTGGTCGAGTATTAGATTATTAAAAAAATCACATTTTAAATAAATCTTCGTTATCGGTCTGTTAAAAAATTAATTCCCGAAAATTAGGATTTGTAATTTAAAGTGATAACAAGCTGATCAGTCGCAAAATTCTCTAATCAATGAGTCATTAACGGAGATTGGAGTCAAGGTCGTTTTTTTAACATGGAGCAATTAAAAGGGACAATGTTGAAGGAAACCAATTCATGAAGCAAATGACGTAATGCATCGGGGTGAAGCATCATGAGGCATTGACTGAACCGATCACATCAATTACTTACAAACCATAGATTTCTTCGTCCTACTTTACGTGAATAATTGCATTTTTTTTTTTTTTTTACTTTTTTGTATTCAAATTAATCTAATGGTGAAGATTAAAAATGTATCAATATAATTTATTACATTTCTACAGATAGAGATCTTTAAAATTCTAGAAAGATCATATTGATTAATTCATTCGAATTTTCTTATTATTTAAACAAGTCATATTTTCAAAAATCGAGATTAATTTAAATAGTTTCGATATTATTAAGATAAATTTAGCGACTAATACCGGTAATTTAGATTTATACAATTCCATTTAAGTTATCATAGCCTAAATCTTCAGGCCTACGATGTTTAGAAAAATTCCGTATAAAACTGATCACAGACCATTGAATCAGTGCAAAACAGAATAGAATTAATTGCGTTTTGTGAAATTAGGTGACATAGTAATTAATAAGTTAACACAAACTAATTAGTCAAGAGACTTAGTTTCGTTTACACGTATTCGTCTCTCTCATTGAGTCTTGTTCGGTTTTAACTAATTGATCTGTTGGGCCAGCCTAATTCTTACAGACACGTGAATATTTTAAAATTTCTAAAACTTTCTCACTTCCTTTTTTTACTTTTCTTTTCATTTAGATCTACCTTAATATGAAATTTATAGCATATATCTGAAATATAATTAAGTCTATGAAACCTATATTCAAAAATGTTTATAATATTCATATTAAAATCCATTCATTTTTAGCCGACTTTCAAGATATCTTTACAGTATTTGGGTATATCTTTAACTCCTTTTTTTAGTTGAATTCTAATAAAATTTACAGTAAATTGTGAAGAGATCTATAAATATTAATTTTATTTCTATGTTTTAAAGTAATTTTCATTCAAACATATAACTATCTTTAGAGCAAAGTTTATACAGACTAATCGGATCTGACCTTTTAGTATTTTTAGGAAGCTAAGAATTTCTGATGGCAATAAGTTGCCCATTAAAGCCTCTTGGTTCCTGAAATTCTGGGGTCCCATTCGACGTGAAAAGCAGGTTTTTGTGTAGAGCGCATCTTGTTTATGTTTTTTGTGATTGATGTATAGGTCTATCTAATCATTTTGTAAAATCTTCGTGAGTCTTTTGAGTATATATTTTGAAATAGATCATATTTAGAATTATGAATCCCATACACTTGAATTAGTCTCATATTTCTGATATCAAACGTTTATTTGTTATACAATTCTGATATTTTAGCCAACAGCGACGGAATTAGAAAGCCTCAAAGAGAGCTATTTCCTAGTAATTTTCTAAAATTATTCGAATTTTTATTCAAAATTTAACTATTTCTTTAAAGAAATACCATATTATATATACGTTTAAGCTTATAAAATGCTTAAAATTAATGCTTAATATCATTTATTCATTTAAAACTTTGCAAGCAAATCAACAAATTTTCGTTTTTCAAATAAGTTATAGTATTTTAGAATAAATAAAAATTCTTAGACGGATCATTTTCTGCTAAACAGAATTCGAATTTCGATTTCTCTTAATTTTTCCGAATCCTCTTCTCATATCATTATAAGATATACATTTTGCATATCACAAATGACATGCCTTCCCTCTTTCACTTTGGGTGCACATGACTTGATGTATGACATGCTCATCGCTCGAATTCTCTATTCTCAAGGGAAGGCTGGTTGTGGCATTAGACAACCAACCATTCTATCACTGACAAAGCCTGGGAACCGAATACAGGTTCTACCAGAGACAAAAGGACAACTTTCTATCTAGATACAAAGAAAAAAGATTCGTTTCCTATGATCGAAGACTTCTTTATCGGAAAAAATATTAGTCAAGTTTATTGTTTTTTCTCGATCATCAACTTCTACTTTATAATTAAAAAAAGTTAACCTTTTGAATTGACTTTTCTCGTTTTTTTCTTTTTTATTACTTATTCATAAATAGGGCTACGCCTACTTTAAAATCAACAAATGTTAAACAAATTAAATATAGTAATTAATTTTTGATCCTTATAATATCTAAACTTAATATATGTAGCTGTTTTTGTTGTAATGGATTGCATTTTTGATCAATATTCAATACAGAACTTGTGTTTATTTATAGAATTCTTTTATATCTAATAAATTAATTCAAATTTTTAAATACGCCAATTAATAGAGAGAATTATGTTATTCGTTAATGAATTATAAATCATGAGATTGCACGATACTTATTAACTTTCTGAAGTTCTAAACTTCGTTGTGAATATCTCGTATAAGCAAAAATGATAAAAAAAAAAAAAAATTAATTCTTAAAATCTCATATATGTATTATTAAATTAATAACAGAATAGAAATGTTATGGGTATCTCTGCATGTTTCCACGTGAACGAGATAGAAAACATAATGCTACACATAATGCTATTGATTCAGAGATCCTGGGATATTTTATTCTTTAAATAAAAATAGGGAAAGCGGCTCGAATTAGCCTATATAGGCTGAAGTTCGCCGAACATCGTAACTAACCCGGGTTATACTAATGCGCATACGAAATTTAAGTCTCGTCTAGACTATAAACTGTTTACATGTAGAATAAATAATAAAATAATCATAAGATTACAAGACTTTTATCAAATGTGACGAAAAGTATTTCCCATTTATCATTGTATTTGCCGTCGTTCGGGAATATTTACAATTCAGAAGAGTAAAGCCCCGTTAGGCTGAAGAAAATGAATATTTCATGCAAGTGCCCGAAAGAAAAATGGTTGTGGAATGCAGGGAAGACGACCTTCTCTTATCACCAAACCAAAGGAAGTTGGCGACGCCTTGTTAAAGCATCACATCAGTCTCCACTGGGTGAAAGGATTGTCACCGTGGTCGTCCAACGTACGATAGATATGGGGCGGAAATTCAATCTCTGATTGGCCCATTCCTCAAGTCACGCCCACGGATCAATAGCTATGAGGCCGGGAGTGGCAAGGGCCGTTGAGTCTAGTCCTAATGGTTGGGTAAACAGGGAGTATTAAGGAGGAAAAAGAATAAAAAAAAAAAAAACCGAGTATGTTCGTTAGTCCAGTTATGTTGCATTGCTCTACTCTAAAACGTTAAAGATTCGTTTGTTTCGTCTTGATAATTGATTTTACTTAGTTTTGTAACAGTAACCGGATGTAAAGGATTTGTATAGGAAATATATATATATATAAGTTATATTTAACTTCGATATATATCTTCATCGAAAAATTAACAATTCAAAATTTAAAAGATTTTTCTGACAGGCGCAGGAGTTATACCTCATAAAACTCTTCGAAGAACGGCTTCTGCATTTTTTAAGAGAAAAACTTTGGCAGAAACATGGCGTCAGAAATCACACGATCATCACAATGTCGAGCGACGCCTGACGACTAAAATCGATAAGACTGTCTTCAAACAACAGCAACTAAACTCAGTGCAAACTATATTTGATAATATTATTATTATTTATCTTTATTACTGTTTAAAGTTAAATTATTTTAAATATTAACTAATAAAATAAACTTGTTAAAAAAGAACTTACTCTTTAAATAGTTTTAAAATATTTCCCAGACTGTATCTAAATGATAATCACAACTTAAATCTTAACAAATAATTTAAAAAATAATAATAAAAAAAAGAAATTTATTATTTCGTTTTATAGTTTTATAAATGCTAATAAAATTGTAAGGTTATTTAAAAATTGTTAATAATTTTGAAGTATATTTACTAAAAAAAATTCAACATTAACTCTCTTCTAAGGGTATCTTAAAATGATAAAAATTTAGAAATATTTGTTTTTTGTTGTCAATGTGTGTATAGACGGATTCAGGATAGGGCACTGGATTATACACCCCTATCATTTGAGGAAAAACAAAGAAACAAATATACAACAATCGTTTAAAGTATTAGCAATGTAATCATTTATATTATGGTATCTCCATCATTTTTTCTGGATCCGCTGCCGAGTATATAGGAATTACTGATAAGTTAAATATTAATTATTCAGTTTTCACTGCAAAAAATATAAGAAATAATATTTTATGATTGTAATGTTATCAAATTAAACATTCTTAATCATATAGGAGATAGAATTGAAATTATACTGCATATTTCTTTTGAAAAAGTCTCGCTTAAATGCAAGAAAAACAATATCAACAGATTACTGAAAGGAATAATGTTACTCTTAAACTATTAAAAAGGCAGAAAATGACGCGAATGTTGTGACAAGACGCAATCAATTTTACAAATGATGGTTGTTTATGTTCGGCTCGGAGACTAAATGGCAGTTGGGGAATATTAGGATAGAACCCAGTCTAACTAATGGAATGTTCTGCTGTGATTTTAAATAAAAAAAAATGTATATTAAAAAATCTTTATATCAAATAAAATAATCTGAGTAGTGTTACATTTATATAAATTTAAATTACATTAATAAATTCACTTCAACTATGCTTATCTTAGAAATAATGTATATATTTAACCTAGCATATTATCACTTAAATTGAAGTAAATTAATTTATAATCAAAAATTGACTTGATTAATATTTAACGTGTATGACGAGATTTTTTAAATTGTTCTTTCAGCGCCATCTGTATATAATAAAACGATTTATAATAAATATCCTAACTAAAGTAATTAAACACTTTAATTAAGTTTTAACATTACTTAACCATTCTATTTCTTTACTATTTAATGAATTTTCATTGATTTAATAGATGTTATTTGTAAATTTAAAAAATTTAAGGTATTTTCTTTATTTATCGAAAACAGCGCCATCTATGAATGATAAATTTAGAACTTTCATTTCAATAATTATAAATTTTGATTTTAAGTTAGATTACTTAATATTTTATATTTGTAAATATAATAAAAGCTTGCTTTATTATTCTTTACAATAAAAATTTGAAGATTGGTAAAAGAAATATAAATTAAAATATTAAATAAATGATTTAAAATTAAATTTAAATTGTTGTATATGTATAAAGCAAATTAATTATTTATGAATTAAATACATCAAATACGATTTAAGAATTACGATTTTTTAAGAATTTATTTTTCCAATAACTGAAACATCCAGTAGAAATTAAATTATTTGAAAAGATAACGTTTGTTATTGCCAACGATGACAGATAGTTCTATAGGGTCAACATTGTAATATGCAAGCTTACGAAACACGTGGTTAGCCACAAGCCACGTGGTATATGTCACCCCATACATTGGTGACAATAGAGGAACGTAAATAGTGGTATGTGTCTCCCAACCAACTTTGTCGCCGCATCTGCCATCCATCTTCGGCCGGGAATTACACCAACAATGAATGGGTTGGCATTTATTGAGTAGTTTGTGGAGATGGATGGAACATTTATCTTGTACCAGAACACAACGTAACGACAAACTTGTCTTATCATATCAAACTGTTTCCATCACTATCTTTTCTTCTTCTTTAGCTTGTACGCGATATTGTTGACGATAGAACATTTAATAACAGCGACTCCCTTAATGTCCACACATGATTCTTTCATCCATTTTTTTCCGTCTTTCTTTTGGAAGAGGAGGTTTTTTCCGATATCCATCCAATTGGTGTGAATAGAAAACTTTTTCACTAGTGTAATTACTTTATTTATGATCTCGAGCCTTGTTTAGATTGTTAAAAGAAGAGAAAAATTCTAGAAATATATATATAGAAGGAAATCGATTTATGTTTTGAAGTCGAATGATCTATCAATAAATCAAGCTTTAAATTTTTTTTTTCCGGCTTAACATTTCAAGTGAAGATTATAGCAATTTACTATATTATTATTTTATTGTAAAGTGATTTATTTAATTTTTATAAACAGATTAATAAATGGATAACTTCTGAAAGCAATACACAATTTTTCTGTTAGTTTTTTTATGTTCAAAAATAAATATCTGCTTATAATTTTTAACGATGCCAAATTTATGTTTTGAATGCGAAAATTAAATTAATAATAATGATAATAATTTAAAATTAATACAGATAATTTGATGATGAAAAACACAAATTTGTTTCGCACTAAATAATCAGATTTTAGTCTAGCAATTTAAGAGAATCAGACAACAGATGGTTGTAGTTATTATTATATTACTTTATATATATATTAAAAATATTAAAAAGTAATTCCATGTTTATTCTCCATCTGAAAACATTCCTCTTTAATATATAACAGATGTATCTTATTAATGACTAACCAACCCATTCAGGTGAGAGTGATGTTCGCGTTAGGTGAATGATAGAGATCATTTATCAATAAATAGTTATTTTATGGCGTCATCTGTGGGGAGGGGATCGTGTATTCATTCTGTAAGCTACGAAGATGAACTCGGTGCTATCTCTTGTAGGTAACGCCCACAACACGGGATTTTATCCTCGAAACAAGAGATGTAACTCACACACGTGTCATTCTACTGGTATGTGGATGGCATGTCCACACTTCGCTCGTATTAATACCTACGCCATCTGTTATAAAGGGCAATGAGACATACCATTCGTTCAATTAATACGTGTATTGTTGGGGTTCGGTAATTGGTGGGTGATGTATCATCCTTACATTTTCTTAATGGCTTATTATGGTTTAGACGCGAAATTCCACACGTTGCTTATCAAACAGCGTATATGTGAACGCCCCTTTATTATATAGCATTTTTTTCTGTTTTATAATCTTCAAGTTTTATCGCTTATGGCTAGAGAATTATAATCAGGTTTTTAATCGCAGTTTTTAATTAAACTAATTTTTAATTGTATCCTTAAAGTAATTGTTCCGGATCGCTCTTCATGCTGAATTTTAATAATCTATCAAATTTACGATCTCCTGATAAACCTATTATTCTTACTGGTTAGCACCGTTATAAATCCCTATACTGAACTGTATTATCTATAACAAATTATTATTATTATTAAAATAAATAATAATTTTCAATGTCTGAAAAAATAATTAATAATTTTAATGTTTTTCATTGTTTGAAAGTGAAATTATTATATTAGGAAAATTTTTTAATATTTGAAATATAACATAATCCATCATTGCTGGTTTGAATATAATTTAAAACTGTTCTTAATGCTATTGTAGCTTGGGAACCTTTTATTTTTTGAAGTTCAACAATTGAAATAAGTGGATTTAAGATTTTTAGTTTTAGATATTGAAAAGTACTGTGAACTTGATGTAATATTATCGCATCAGATTTTCGATAGTGCTTATATGATAGTTTTTCTTATATCAATTTCTTTTATACAATACACTATTTATATTTAAGAACGAATTATGTAAATATAAAAATTGATATACGGAATGCATATTTTTTAGAATAAATGAATTTTAATCGTTTTTATTAACGATATAAACAGATATCCTATTCATTTATAGAAGTTGTAAACTAGTAATTCGTAAGAACTGAACTTAATTAGACGAAAAGAAAATCATCACTTTTATCATTCAAAAAATTTTTCCTGTATTATCTCACAACAACCACATCTGTTTGGAGCAATAAAATAGTGCGGAAGTAATGTTCCAGCACACCCAAGAGACGGTAACTGTAATTCATGGCTACAGTTTCTAAGGAGTCAAACTTCATCAACCCTGACAAAGCTGTTGGTGAGAGAGAGTCTGTCACAAATTCAATTGCCACCTTTTAAATGGGCAGACATCTAATCGGGTTGAGTGGAGTATGTCCCTTGTACACCTGAATAATATATAATGTAGGATGGTAGAAGACCAGGCGGTAACTGCACTCGAGAGACGTAGGACTGATGTTACCTTGACAGTATGAACGCCTCATCTGCCCGCCCTCTGTGACTATATCTGTCAATTAGTGTCTTGAGCGTGTTTCACCTTCCCTTGTGTTGTGACTTAACCTCCGTGAAATATGGTTAATGTCTTTTGAAGTGTTGTCAGTTAATTTCTAACTTTTTCTTTTATTTTTTAACTCTAGACTGTGTTTGGTTAAAATTGTATTTTTAGTATTTTAAAATGCAATTACTATAAATTACGCTTAAACAACTTATAATAAATTGTTTAAACATTTAGGCAGCAAGCTGGTAATATTAAATACAATATATATATATAAATTTAATTTGAAGATAGAAAATAAAAATATTTTAACTAGGTTCAAAATAAATTTTAAATACATTTAATTCAAAAATTAAATTTTATTTATTTTTTAAAACAATATCGAAAAGGATTTTAAAAGCTTTTACAGTACAAAAAAAAAAAAAACTTGATTTTAATTTTTTAAATTTTCACTAATTTTTATGGTCCTAGTAATATCCTAGTCTATTGGTTTAAAAAATATCATTTAATAATTCAAAAATTCTTAAGAATTCAATATATTTATTAGAAAATTATACAGTTTAAAAAGAGATATTGAATTAAGAAATTCTGTATAACATTTTAACATATAACAGATATAGATAGAATTTTTTTAAATTTATCATTAATATTTTTAGATAACTCTGAAAATATCTTATGATAAATTTTTAAAATTAATGTATCACATCGTTATTTTAGATAATCTATCTTATCCATATTATTGATGTCATTCTTTTAATGATAAGCAATATGGATATTTAATTGCGTTGTAAGTAAACTGTCTTTCATACTAAATTAATTTTTTAAAGTAGAAAATTTTAATATCAATTACGTGAATATTACAATAGAAATAATGTATTTAAATTTTTAAAATTCTTTCTGAATATTAATTTTTACAATTATTATTTGATGAGATTAATATAAAAACTTAAAAAAATATTTCAATTTATTAAATTATATTAACAATATTGTAACAAGATTCATCTTTTTCGCTGTAGTTTTTTATTCGGGCATTTTTTTTTTTTCTCTCTTCTTCAATTTTCTTTAAAATGTTGCTTCATTTTTCATTAACTATTAATATACTTATAATTTTAAATTTCGCTTATACAGTATAAATATTTCGACATTTTCAGCTATCATTTTAAATTGAATGAAATCTCGTAATATAGTATCATGCCCTCTGGTGAAGATGATTGAAACTAAAAATTATTAAAATATTTATTAATTAAATGTTTTTAAAAATCATTTTATATTTAGAATATAAGAATTTCGAAGTTAAAAAATGCAAGATTTAAAAAAAAATAAACTAAAATATATCATAATTTAATTTTTGTTTTATAAATAAAATTATGATGTATTTTATAAATATTTATAAAATATGATTTTAATTAATACTTTAGAAAAATTAAAAAAAAAAATTACTGAACAAGGAATAAATTAAATACATTCCTTGTTCGTTACATGACTATAGATAACAAAGATATTATCTAATCTAAAAGGATAACTGGAAAAAATGGTTTTAAATTATATAGTAAAAATATTGCATCATATATGTGTTGTGTTATGTAGGCCGACACAAAGTTTGCAGGCACGTTTTTTATGAACGTATGGACAACATATTATTAGAATAATAATTTAATACTATCTTTTGTTTTCTATTGTATCCAGTTAAATTATCAAATGAATAAATGTCTACAATACATCACTTCTTTTATACCAAGTATAAAAAATTGCAGTTTCTATTATTATAATTTAAACTGAATATATTCATTATAAATATATTATTTGAGCAGACTGCCATATTTTTCGGAAGAATCATAGAGAAACAATAATTAAATAACGCAAAACAACTATGATGAAATAATTTTTGCTTTTGCGATTTCTGTTATTTATGATTAAATTTTTCAATATTTCAAAAAGATATAAACATTAATTTTAAATCATCAGAATAAATGATCTCTGCTTGGTTCATACTTATGTAGGAAAATACTGCATTTTAAGCAAAATAAATAACGCTTTATTAAAAATTAAAAACTCCTGCAAGAATTATTTACCAATAAAATTAAAATTAAAAAAGCTTAATTTTAATTTTAATATATATGATAAAGATTGATAGCTAATCGAAAACCATTTCCAAGTGAGTTTGCCTGTTTATTTGTTCTTGATATTAAACGCTTTTGTCCTATTTAAAGTCTTTTTCAACATTATCTTTATATTTTAAAAGACATATGCGCATAAAAATATTTAATAAAGTTAATTACTTAATTATCTTTGAGTTATAGTAAAAAGAATTGATAACCAATTTTCAACAGAAATATCAATTTTAACATTGTTTAATTAAATTTGTTATATGTCCAACTCATAGCCTACAAGTTACATGCAGATCAGTTCCTTCCATTGTGCAGATTATCATTATGAAGACTGGCATGTCTAATGAGTTACCTTTGTTTAAAACTAGCACTCCATAAAATGTAATATACAGGCAACCCCGTATAACACGATATTTCTACAACATTGTTTCACACTAACACGATAAGAAAATTGTCCAATCCTCTCACAACATGGTATTTATAGAACATGGTTTCGTTCATGGTTTAGAATTTTCCGTTAATTTTAATTCAATATAATACGATTTCGTACTAAACGAGATTTTATAGAAATATAACTACCATGTTATAAGATGGTTGCCTTACTAATATTTAATGCTGTATAACAACTACAAAAGTTATAAGCCTAATCGAAATATATGTGAATATTTAAACGAATAAAATAAACTGTCAAGGAGGGTTTCTATTTCCGCTATGAAAAGAAAAATCGTTGATGAAGTCAGTGTTTCAATAGAAAAATATTATAATTCATTATATTTTTCCTCTGAAATCAAAAGTAAGCCTATTTAATATGATATGTAACAAATCAGTTTTTTTTGTGAAAGAATATAATATTAAAATATATTATGATTCTATAAATGTAGCTTACATGCATATTTGATAATATTCAAGGACAATTTCGCAAAGACAAAATGCATGGCTAGTTTCAGTAATTTTTATCCCTTTTCCTTGTATTACGGTTTTTGTATTTCCGATGTTTTTATATATCTGTCAAATGTATTGAATATTGAAACTTGTTTAATATGTTATCTTCAATATAATAATAATGTTAATAATCTTTATCAACAAAAAATAGTCCTATTCTTAAAAATGCCTATAATATGATAAAAAAAAAAAAAAACCGCTCTTCTCTTGCATTCACGGTTCTTAAAGCATTTTATCTATTTTTGCCTCTAGCTAAAGAGGTTGGACATCTGCTTATCTCAGAATCATCAATACGAAAGTGTATGTCACAAGTATATTTGTGACATACTCAAAATGATTTAAGAACATGATACAGGATTATATTTCTGGAATTCGTTTTTCCTTTGCTACAAAGAATTTTTTTAATTGCTTCAATCTTACATCATCAATCCAAATAATACAGTAGATTATTCCGTATTATATTAACATTTATTTATTTACTTCTGTCGGTTTTAATGAAATTAATTCTATAGTTAGTATACTTGCATAATAAAAAACTGACGAAAATTATAGATTTCTTTTATCAAGTTTTAAATACAGTCTTATTCCATAGTGCTCACTAAATAGTAAAAAACCATTTCCGAAAAGAACTGAAATCGCTTACTTCTAAATCCTGTCATTTATTTTCGAACGATTAAATTATATGCCATTAAAATCATCTTCAATGGTATTATCTGTATGTCGAATGCAACGATTTTGGTCGAATGTCATAAAATTTTTTAAATAGTTTAATAATCATATTATCACGACTGTACTAATATAGTTATGCAGTTATTATTTATTATATAGAAGCGAGAATATTGATAATTTAGATTCAATTAATTTATCCTATATTACGTTTTAAAATCTATAGGAGCAAATTCAGGTAAGCAATATATCTCTTAAATTTTGATACTTTTTATTTTATATTATTATCAATAGGTACTGCTAAATGATAAGCAAGGATCCTTGATGATAAGCAATGAAAATAAAGCAATGTGTGATCATGCCTAATCGGCGCCGTCGTGCAAATGTCTAATGAGCGCCTTTATGCAGTGGCGATATTATGGGAAAATGGTTTATGGTTAACACTTGAAATGAAATTTTATTGACATAAAAATAATACGAAAAATAACAAAAAAATTGTTTTTTACCTTTAATTTTTTTAAATGTGTAAACATTTTATGATTTGTTAAAACCTACAGGCAAACACATTTACGTATTGAAGAATTATACATAGGCCTATATTATAAAAAATATAACATTGCAAGCGAAGCGAAATAATATACTAAACACATCTATCATCAAATATAGTGGCTAAACACTATCATCTTATAATTAGAAATAAATTAATTTATATATGTAATATGTTAAATATTTGAAAAATATATAGCTAAAGAGCGAAATGAACTGCTTGTTTTAGAGAGTATTAGAATTTAACCATCACCATAGATATAATGAAGAGTTAAATTTGGTGTTTTGAAGGGAAGTATTTTTTTCCGTTTGGAGTTTTTTAAAACGGTAGAGCCCGGCGCCTTTTTGACTCGGCGCCGTCGTGCGCCGTACGACCTTGCACGTATGGACGGCGCGGGCCTGCCCATCCCTTAGAAAAATTTATCATAGGGTCCAGATCTGGCATGTCGATCCCTGTCCTCCATAATCTGGCTGACATCTCCACAGGAATGGTCAGCCTATGTTTAAGGGTTTGTTTCGCCCGCCACTTAATACAATACTCTTACCATTCACAATGGAAAGAGGCGTCATCTATTGACAAAATAAGTAGCATTTTTCAGCAATTAATCAATAATTAGTTAAAGCATTAACATTTCAGATATTAACCAATAATATGTTCTGTTCTTATTTATATGTATAACTTTATTTTTTTTGTAAGAAATATAACTGTTACAGACTGATACAATGAGAATAGAAGATTTATAAATATATCAAAGAATTACCCTTATTTAATGATTAAAATTAATGGTTATTCTCAGTCAGCCAATGAATTATGGAAAACTGTTTCTTGACAACATAGAAATCTTCTTATATTATTTTTTATAGAAATGATTTTTGCGTTTTACTGAATTTTAATTTTTAGTTATCATTGTTTTTTAACTTATAATATGAAATATATTGAAGGTAATAATGCAGAAAATACGTTACAGAATAATTTAGTTATATAAAAAGGTATAAGATATTGGATATGTAAATATTGCATTTCTTTTTACAAGTCTTTATTATATATTACAAGCTTTTTCATTTTAAACATTTAAAATGATTATCTTATCATTTTATATAATCTAATAGCCTATATAAAGGTTCAAGTAATGATTTTAAAGTTTGTTAAAAAAAAAAAATAAAAGGAAGACAAAATAATTAAATTTTTCCTATATTAAATATTCTCAACTGAACAAAAGTGAATTTTATGATAGGTTAGTAAATTTTTGATGATAATTTCACCATTATAATTGAACTTTTTGGATTTTCAGAAGTATGATTCTGAAATTTTTCTTTTAAGAGTTACAGTAGATCGAATTTCACATTGTTTTACGTTCTTAAAATTATTTCTTATGAAAAAATATTTGCAATAGTAATTGCTGCAAATGAATTTATGTAGTTTTGAAGGAGGAACTGTACATTTTTCTGTTTCCAGAACAATTTACAATTAATTTAACTGAATAAAAATTATGAAATATTTGAAATAAAATTAATTAATTTTAAATTAATTAATTTTGAAATAAATAAATTAATTTAACTGAATAAAAATTATGAAAGTTTTCAAAAATTTCATAATTTTTATTCAGTTAAATTAATTGTAATTTTATTGCAAATTTTTATCTTTCTCTGTACTATCTAGGTTATCAGTATAAATGATTACTTATTCTTTGAGTGATTAGGCAAGTTACCTAATTATATAAATACTGATAAATCATTTATATATAATATTAAACAAATAGATTGGATCTTATTTATAATATATAGATACGATAATTAGTTACAAAGTTTACACTGAACAGGTAAAATAGTTACCTTTTATTTAACTATAAAAATTATCACGTAAAACTAAATTCGTAAAATTTCATAGACGTTTTAAAATTTCTTTTTAAATTACACCTGTTTGTGTTTATACTGTATTTAAATTTTTTGGTGTCGGTTATTTTATTTTGTTTAATTACTATTATCAATTCCTATAAAACTTTATTGAATCAAATTAAGTAAAAAATATTAATGAATGAAAATTCAATTCATATTTCTATCGAAGTTTTTAAATGAAATTGAAACATATAAGATTAATATGTCATTCTTTTTTTCTATCGTTATCTTCTTAATTATTTAATGATGATAAAATTGATAAGTGAAAACATGCCATTTAAATTGTTTAAAGCGAAATTATTTTTAGCTATCCCAATCTCATACCTTCAGTTATTTCAAAATGGCAGCGAATAAGAAAAGTTGGCATATTAGTTTTTTCTGAAACTTGCATTGAATTGAAATAATTTATTGTTTAAAAAAATTAATTCATATTTTAACATATTTACTATATTAGAATATAGTTATTATTATCTAATTAAATAATATCAATAATTAAAAGATAATTACAGGTATCCCTCCCATAATATGGTTTTCTACAACACTGTTTCATTCTAACACGATTTGAAAATTGCAGAAACCCTCATATAACATGGTACTTCTACAACACAATTTTTACTTAACACATTTAGAAAATTACGTTTACTTTTCTACAACACATTTTCATTAATTTTTGTAAATCCACACTATGGACACACAACACACACATAAAATGTAATCATTGGGAAATACTTTGCTAGAATTAATCATAAGTCAATTTCGCTAATTTGCCGTGAGAGGAATGATGTGCAGTCTATTTTCGATTTCGATCATTGAGTATTCTGTGTTCCGAACGTTCAGTTCGTGGATAAAAAGTAAGTTTTTATCTTCAATAGAGGGGAAAAATCTTTTTTATTCATAAATTATTTTTGGGGTGTGTCTTAAGGAACGATTGTTTTGTAGCGGGTTAGATTACAGATTTTGTAAAGCGAGCAGAAAATATGCAATTTTAAATGCAAAATAAGTTCGGAAAGTGAAGTTGATATTACTAAAACGAAAAAAATTTCTCAATTTTAACTGAACAGCAATAAGGGAGATATAATTATTGAATGGATGTTACTTTTTTACTTTCTTTTTGTTTTACATATATTGTTTTTTTAGAATCTTGCAATGTATATATTTTTTATTTCTTTATGTTTCATCTTATTAAGATTCTTAATAATTAAGTTTCGTGGGAATTAAAGCAAGTTATTTGTTTTTTAATTGATTTTGGAACTTAACTTCTTTTTTATATTGGCTCCAGGTTTCATAACACGGTTTCACACAACACGGTGTTTTTTAGGAACCTATCTATCGTGTCATACCAGGGATACCTGTATATACTAAATATTGATTTTTTTTTCTATTTATTGATAATTAGAATACAAATTATATTATTAACTTGATCATTTGATAGTATTCAACTACTATATCAATTTATATGTTGAAAATGTTCAATAAAAACTCTTTTGAATTTGAAAATAATTTTCAGAACTTTTCATATTAATTTTGAATATAATTCTGTAGACCATATCAAAAGATAAGCTATGACACTTAATACTTCATTTAATTTGAAAACTTGATTAAAGCTCTTGACAAAACTCGACTTTCCTTAATGTAATATTATCTTAAAAATTTCCAAGAGAAATTTTAAAAATTCCTAAATCCAAGTTGTGGAAATATAAGTCTGAGAAAGTGAATTATAGTTAGTGGTGTCTATCGAATTATTCGATGATTTTTTTGAACTATTGATAATTCATTTATTAACTTATAAATTTAAATTATTTATAACACAATTTTTTTAATTGTAAACATTTAATTACAACTATATTGTTTTATTTAATTAATAAGGAAAAATAATTTAAAATAGAAACTTTTTAGTTTTCTTTCTGAAGGAAATGATGCTTATAACTATGCTAGTTGTTCATGTCTCTCATTAATAACTTTTAAATTAATTAGTACATTTTCGTGAAATTTAGTAAGAATGCTCTGAAATTATTGTTGATTTGAATATTTTATATTTTCTAACAGTCTGGCGCGGTTTTCACTGTACGATTTCGTCCAGCAAAAAGGATCCGTATAGCCCGGTATCCTAATAATGGCTCGTTTGCGGACAGCCAAGGAACGGACCTAGTAGATCCCGATTCTACCACAGATTAGTTACACACAGATGGGAAACTATACCGTGTGATCGAGTTAAAATCGTCATCAGAGATATAAGCGCCATCCTACCCAGAAAGAAAGACGATATACAAACCGATAATTTCTTTTTAATGTATATTAATATTCATAATTAGCGTTGTCATCATTTTCGCCATTAACATTGTATTCTATTGAAGTTTTAAATTTGTCCTGTTTTTTTGTGATGTCATGCTACGCCATTTTCTCTTCACGCTCGTGGTTACTTCGCACGCTGATAGTTATCTGCAGAGTGGTTTTCTGGTATATTCTTTAATTTATTTTTACCACATTTCTGGTATATTCTTTACTAATTTTTTTTCGTTATTGGCTATTTCGATATGACGTTTACAAAAATTACGGGTCCGTTATACGGCCAATGTGAGCACGTAAACATTTTGTTGTCCGAAATCGGAAGTTATTGGAAAGCGTCGTGCTGGACGAAATCGTACAATGGAAACCGCGCCTATATCTTGCAGAAAGAGTTAAATTGACAAACAAGATCTAATTAGCATATCAATTAACACTTTATCTTCATTTAAAAATAGTAGATTTATTCAAACTTAAGTGATTTCTCCGTAATAACTATTTGATAGATTTTCACAGCATTCAATATAGAGATTCTGCCGTTGAAAGTGATTTCAATAACATACATTTTATATACTGTATATGTCTTTCATTTCGAAAGAACAAACATGTTTGGTAGGCATCTTCGATAATCTTATGTAAACATTAGAAAGGAACAATTAATTGTTTGAGCAAAGATCAGTTGTTCATTTCAAAAATTTGCATAAGGCTGTCAAGGATTAAAATAAAAAATGTGCTACATTATAAAACGTATTTTTATTTTAATTCAAATTTTATATTCAAAATTAAAACGAAATACGTATTGCATTACAAATAAGAAATAAATTATTAATCGTACTTTGTTAAGGCCGGTTCATAGTTCGTCGGAACGGAAAAATAAAAGGAAAGGAACATGTTCCGTTCCTTTTCTTTTGAATGTCCAGCCGTTCATAGTTGAACGGAATGAAGAAATTAATACGTATGCTCTTTATCGACTCTTGTTCGAAATATGGTGGCTATCATCTATCGATAGAAGTCATCTTCAGCCACATATGGTAAAAATTTAGCGAAGAGAAAGATGAATTATATTTGTTTAGTAAATTCGGAGAGAAAAATGTTTGGAGAATATTTTAAACTTACACAGAAGATCAGGAATAGTCATCCCGAAATTCTTTTTCGATATTCCAGATTAATTATTAAGTTTTATTATAAGAAATTGTAATATAATTTAAAGTAACCTTGGCAGAAGTAATAGCATTTATTATAATTTAGGATGTCGTATCGAATTGGCTAACATACGCGTTGACTTATGGGATATCAACAAAGGAAAAATAGAAGCGCTGTTAACTTTTCCGATTAAGATAGAAGGAACCATAGAGTTACTATATATATAAC
>WUQG02247296.1:0-14968 GCA_011317285.2 Androctonus mauritanicus | reverse complement strand
TGCATGGCGGTACTTGTACTAATCAGTAGCTCTTCAATTCCGACTTTTGATTCTAATGACATCTCCTTACTTAAATTTCCTCTTTTCTTTCAGTTACGAATTGTTATTCCTTCTCTATGTCATTATACCTTGACTCAAATTGGGATCATTTCCTCCTTTTACCGGATATAATTGGGAAAAGCAGAAAAGTGCAGTTAGTTGTAATTCTTTAAAATTACAAATCAGGATTTCTGTTAGCAAAATTAATACAAGTTTTCAGACTTTTTTTTCTTTCGACGAGAGAATAAACCTTTAAACAAGTCTTTGGAATTATAAAAGAATGCTGAGATGTAAATCTCTGGAGATGCGGTTCCATCGATTGTCTTTGATACTTTCTCACCATCTCTAACTCTTTTTGTTTTTTTTTTTCTAAATTATCTGCAGAACAAAATTCGATCGGATACTAAATAGAAAAGGAGGAAAAATTCCTAATATTATCCATTAAACCAATTTAAAGAAATATTTTCGTCATTAAAAATAATTATTGAGGGAATTTTGGTTTTCTTAATTTCCTCTTTAACCAAGAATAAACGAACGGAGAACAATTTTCTAAGTAATGATAAGGTCGTTTAGAATAGAATTTCATTGGTATAATAATTGCTATATCAAACTTTCTGAATCTTAATTTAATAACTACCGTATTCGATTTTTTCCTTTATGAAAATGTCGTCTCAGATTTTAAAAGCTTAGATTCTTCAGTTTTCGGATCCAGGAATTCGACTCGCATCACCTTATTTTTTTTATCTTTATCTTATTTATTAACTGAAGATAGTTAAACGAAACATCAATCGAAGAAAAAAAAATCGTTAAATCATCATAAAGTATGCGTGAAATCTGTAATTTTTATACAAACATAACGCTGAAGATCTTTCTTTCTCATAAAAAGCTTTAAGAAATTTTACGTGAGTCATATTTTTATCTTCTGTAATCACTTAGATCTGTACTACTTTCTGTCTTTCTACTGCTCTTACAGGTAGCTAAAGCTTCAGAATCAGTTCTTCTAGCACCATTGAGCAGACCAAATACCAATGTAAACAATAAAATATTTATTGAGTAACGTTTTCGGCTTTAAAATGCCCTCATCAGCTCATATATTTCACTCGATGGTGCTAGAAGAACTGATTCTGAAGCTTCGCTTAGATCTGGTATTATTTTATGAATGTAGCGCTCATACCTACCTTTGATAAACTTCATACTTTGATAAACTTCAACTTCACCTTTGACTAACTTCATACTTTATGTATTTAATGCTTTCGTCTATAGAAGACACTTTATTAACCATCGAAAGAATCGAACCTGCATGTAAAATATTCAAAAAATCGAAATTTTATTAAATGTTTAATTATATATTTTTCATTAATCTCTATACTTCCGCTAACAAATTTTATTTAAATGGAAACGAGATGATTCTTAAAAAAGTAAAATAAATTGTTTAAAAACGAACATTTCTTGTTTACATCTCGTAAAGATTGATGATGAACTCTCTATCATTCAATAAAACTCTGATGTTCGTGTCTCGATTGTTTTAGCTGAAGGCTTCAGATTGACAATAAAAACTTGTTTTATTATTTTTTTTTTTTCTATTTTTATCTCTTTAGTACTTTCTATTGCATAAATTCACCTTGACCTTCCAGTTTTCCTGGTCTCGTCACACACAAGGTGATGGCTCTCGTACTGCAATTATCATTAGAATAAGAGGGATTAGGCCACTCGATATGTCGGTGACACACAAAAGACATACCTTTCTATGAAAAACTGTCTTCCCACCGAACTAACATCGACCAATCTAACTCGAAAGTTACGTTTTTTCCATTCGAAACAGCGAGTTTAACAGGCAAACTCTTAGCGTATCGAATCGAAAATAGGCAAATTAAAGTTTAATCGTCTTTTAAAATTAAAAAAAAAAAAAAAAAAAAAAAAAAAATGCAATAATAAAAAGTAAGTAGAAGCGTATTTACATTAAAACATAATTATGACTATTAGTCGGATATTTTTGAAAACTTTTTAAAGAGCAATTTAACGTTGTTATTTATTTAATTCGAGGTAAATTCTGTTGATACAGTCTAGGTTAGATAATGATACTACGCTTCATTTTAGATAAAATAATGCAACGATTATCTAGCTTAGATCAGCTAACAATCAATGAAGAAATGTCCAAAGTCATTTTATGTTGATAGCGCAGGTGGCGAGTAACTCATGACCTTAATAAGTTTCTTCCAAGATCCGGGTTTAACTTCCAATAAAGGAAAAAAAATAAAAAAACAACAATACAATCTTGTTTATGGCTAGTCATACGTGAAACCCATGTATGTAATAACAAAACGACATCTTAAAATATTTTGGTTACTTTTAAACTCGTAAATCTCACAGGTGTGGTCGAAGAGGACGTTAGCGTGGTGTAAATGTCTCTCTCTCTATCTATCCGAAGAGGAATAACAGAATTTTTTTTTTTTTTAACTCTCTCACCGAAGCTAAAGGTCGAAGAGCGACTTTTGATATATATTTAAATAATTTTTTTCGGTTTAAATTTGTCGGGAATTAAAGTGATTTCTGTAGTAGGAAAGCTAAAAGTATTGATTGGATAGAAGTAATTGTAAAAGAAATGTTGGTAGGAGGAGTTAGATGCAATAAAGTGGATATGGGAGCAGAGTTGAAGGTAATTGAACCATCTTTTCAAAGAATATTTCTAATGGAATCTATTGCCAGGACAACAAGAGAGAATATCTATCAAAAGAGAAAATGACGAGTAGAATGAATCAAAAAATATAAGTTGTTTGTTCCTTTCCAATACGGCTAGTTAATATTGGTAAAGAAAATTTTTCATTTTGTGAGATGGGGAAAAACTTATATATATATATATATATATATATATATCGGTAATGCATTTCTGAGACCTTATTTTCTAACAATATTATGCACATATCCATTTTGTAGTAATAGCTTTGTCTTCCGTAAAGATGTTCAATCTCCCACACTTCCGAAACCGTTACTGTTTATTTCTATTAACGAGAGTTACGTTTTACAACATGTGTTTACGCTTTCTTTTATAATTAATTGATGCTAATCCGATCCCCTTGTCATATTTAATTGTATAGGTGAGTAAGGGACGTGAGACCTTGCACATGTGTGACAGAAGTTACCTTTTGTATAGACTTTTCTGCATTCACTCGGGACAAGGTTGTTCGTATCTAACCTTGGTTTTTTTTTTACATCGATTAAACTGTCAATAGAAAAATGTATATATACGTGTTGTATCGAGAAATTTAATTCTTCGTTTTGACGTTCGGAAACGCCGTTAGAGAGCTATATATCTGGAAGATAAAATTTAACAGAACCGCGAAGAAAAAAAATGACGGACCCAAACTGAATAAGAAAACGAAAAAAAAATTCCTTAAAAATAACCTTGTATCGAGTTTTGCGAAAGATAGAGGAAGTCTTAGCAGGAGATTATAAAAAATGACTCCGGGTGATAGGTGACAACCAATCAACATCCGAGAAAAGTGAAATCGATTTGACACGTGACTGGAATCAAATCTTCGCATTTCATCACCATTCGTGACTATTACTGTTTATAAGAAAGAATGTGTCTCTTCTAATCGTCTAAATTCTGCCATGGCAACTTACCAAAATATAAATTGCTAGACCTATACGACATAAAAACACGAATACATTCGCCTACACCGCATAAAAATAGAATGAGATCATGACTGACTTAATACCTTATCCACCTTTCAATTAGCATTTACTTAAAAATAAAAAAATAAAAATCTATATTCGTTACTTCGTCTTCTGACTTACACTTTATCAAAGGCAAAATTTCTGAATTTGTTGTAAATTAAACGATTAAAAATATATATATTTTTGCTCTTCTCCAATATAAGTTTATCATCACATCCGCAATTCCAAGGTTTTCTACATCCTATAGACACAATTTTATCTTATCTGATTATTTTCCCCCCCGTTTAAATTTTGAGATAGTTTTATCAATGACTTATTAACGCAGAAATGTCACGTTAAACGTACGAATTTTTGATAACATGGAAGGAATAATAACCGATCAAAATCTAATTTATTCTACTTTAATGGAACCTTTAAGGCATTTCCTACGCAACTTACCGAGTAAGAAAAGTTTATCCAGCACTATAAATCGTAAACACGTTGTTACCACTATCGATTTTTTTTATTTTTGTAACTCCTTCCGCCGATTTTAAAAGTGCGCGGGGGGTCTAAAAATATTAAAAATTTCTGTTTGGTTCCGATATTAAAACTAGAAGCGAAGAAAAACTTGTAACAATCTGTTTGTTATACGATTTAGATTTAAAGAGGGAAGAGTGAAACGATTTGGAACGCAAACAACAACTAAACGTCCTCGTAGTTTTTATGTATGACCTTCATTATGACGTCACCAGTAATACTTCTCGGATGATGAGATCATCGGAGAACTTCTTAAGATAGGAAAAATAAAATTTTAATGAAACGAAAGAAACAAAATGATATAAATTTAACGAAAAATTGGAATGTTTAAACTAGATTAATCGAACGATTTCCGGGAAGAGAGAGAGAGAGAGTTTCTGAATGAGTTCCTTGTTTGTAGTTGCTTTCTGAACATGCGTAATGAAAGAGAGGAGAGAAAACTAGAAAACGAAAGGAAACATCAACAGCGCATGCCAGACAGTAATGTTTACAGATGTATTTTCGTTAGGGGAGATGGTATTACCAGCTCGGCTAATGTCAACAGCTGCACTTAGCTTTCGGCGAGAATGTTGCAGAAATTTTTTTTTTCTTCTTTTCTTTTTTTCTCTTCTCTCTCTCTCTTGTACGTTACGGAATTAGATATTAATGAAACGATTCGAGTTTAAAGAAATGAATTCCATTAACCTACATCCTGTTTGTTTATGTTTAAATATAGGTGTTACAAATATCGAATTTGCCAACGCATCGCCATACTAATTCCGACGTGTAACCGCAAATAAATTTTATTAAAAAAAAAAAAAGATATTCGTATTCCTGTCATATTTTTTGAATGAAGAGGAGGAGGGAGGGGGAAAGTATAAAAATCTCGACCCTGAAGATTTCGCACAAACACAAGACATCTACAATAGCATCTGACAATAGCAGAGGGAACAATAGACAAGAGTCTTACCAGTTATGTGTGTGTGTGTGTGGTTTGCCATCCTCTGTTATTTTGGATTACAATGGTTATCGGAGTACTTTGAACCGCAGAAAGAGCAAAATAGTTTCGCCATCGATTCTTTAGTTCTGGTTTTCTTGTCGCTCGTATATGTTCCATGATGAAAGAACACTTTCCCTTCTCAGCCATAAATCAGTCAACTTGTACTGTGTACTTCCTTCTTCACTTCGGTTTGTAGAAAATCGAAAATAATTATTCCTCAAATTTCCAATTTGGTCCTTCAAAAACTTTTTATCAACTCCATTCGTACTGATCTGAAAAAAACAAAAAAAAAAAAAAACAGTTAAAACCATTCGAAACAAATCTCCGCTCGTTGCGAGCCTTCAGATATTTTCGACTGTAAGCATTTTAACAAGATCCAAAAATAATATTTAGCAAACTGAACACCTAGAAAGGTAAAAAATGCATTTTTTAGATTATTTACGCGTTGTGCCAATTGGTAAATTAATAAAAACTCGCGACTCTTCACAGATCTTCAAATCGTTCTTGGCTAGTACTGCGTAAAGGAAAATGTTTCGAGCAAAATTGTTTTATTGAACATCCTGTAAGTTTGAAATTATTTAATTTGTTGATAAGAAAGGATGAGAAGAGGGGAAAAAAATATATATATATCTGGAATTTTATTAAAATTTCGTTTGTTGATTGTTTTCATTAATAAAATTTGCATTTATTTATAGCGGAGGGAGGAGGGAAAAAATAAAGAATACTCGAGGGATTTTAAATGTTTTTAGAACTTTTCTTAAAACTAGCTGCGAGACAAATAAGAATCGAAAAAAAAGAAGAAAAAAATGCTCTACAAATGCTAACAACACTGGTACTTACACTTTTATAAACACGTCAGCGAATCTCTTGATCGATCACGCGATATTCCAATCATTTTTTCCCTTTTCCTTCACGCAACCTTACTTGGGTGTTAAAACGCCCGAAATGTCAATACTAAACTACCTACTTGGATATGGGCATCGGGATAAAAAACAGATTTCTCCACCAAATATTTATTTTCGCCTCCTAATCGAATATATATACACCATTCATTGCCTTCTCATTCTCTCTAAATGATGTAGAATAAATCTAATTAATACTACCAGTAAGTTACAGTTTTGTGTTTAAGATATACTTAAAACCCTTTTGGGAAAAGAAAAATTAATTAATATGTTAATTTTAACCGTCGGAACTTCTTGTAAAAATTCGCCTGGTTGAATTAACGTTCGACAGATGGCGCCACGATAAATTATCAAATTTTGAATATTTTATCTCACCATACGTGTGTCTACGTTGTGTGTCTGTGAGTTTTCGGCATCCTTTCTGAAAACATGGAAGGAATGCGAGGAAATTTTCCAGTTTTCGTTTTTAAATTTAGCGTAATTTCGCTAGAATAAATGATGACTTTTAGAGCTAATTAAAAATTTGGAGAATTATCTCTCCGAAAGTCACAAGAGAAAATCGATAGTAGTAATATATGCAAATTTCTATTAAATTATGTTTATAAAAAAAAGAGATCATTATAGTGTTGCCAGCAAAGAATTTAATGTCACATTGGTAAAAATTCGATTAGAAATGAGAAGTAGTAATTTCGGGATTAAAAATTGATAGGATTCATTATTAAAACATACTTCCTCATAGTTGTTCCAATTTTTGGTCGGCCTAAGGGATGTCGGAAAGCAAAACTTGACAAAGACAATTGAAGTGATAATTTGGGACGAATGTTAGCACGTGGAAGGGTCGACCTTTGTAATGGTCGCTATTTCTCTTGTCATCGTTCCATTATGTATGTTGAGTAGAGTGATGGATGAAGCAGTCGAATGACGCTGAAGAAATTTATATTTAGGACAGGAAAATCTCGATAGTTTAAGTGCCAAATTAAACTGTATGGGAATCTCTATCGGTCAGTCTCTACCTATTATTAATGCTTCCAACTATAGTTTCGTGTTTTATGCGATGGTAGATTTTATAGATTTTTAAATAGGTTACTGTTATAAATCCGAAATTCTTATATTGGTTTCGATATTTACAAGATGTTTTTACAGAAGCCATATTCGAAACAGGTCGAGTCCGCTTTAAATTTTGATGTTTCCTGATGATTTTCTTAAGTTGTGAGAGTTCTTTAAAGAAACCACGCCATCCTTTTAATGGTTTCTACTACCAGTTTTATGCTACTAGTTGATACTATAATTAACTCGAAAGGATATTTGTAGATAAACAGTTTCACAATGTCAGTTTTCTCCGTATTAAATTCACATTTCTCTTCTCTCTCTTTAAAGAAAGGATATCAATCTATGATGGTTTATTATAAATAATAAAACATCACAGATTATGCAAACATAATTTTAAGATGAAGAGATGATGGCGGGAATTGTTCTCTAGTAGATAAAGTTGTGGCTAACAACTGGCATAATTTTAAAACTTTCAAACGTCATCGGTTGTAGAGACATAGATTACGTTTATAAGTTTATATTTCTAGAGGAAATAACATTAGGTGTTGTTCGAAGCATTCTTTTCCAATTAAAAACAAACAGAAAACCGAAACGGCTTTGAGGACATTTAATTCAATAACCATCCAAGCGAAAGTTGTTTCAAGTAACAGGCACAAGTCAGGTGGAAGAATTAAAATAGTCGATCTAATCCTCCTTCAACTTCACAACAATTTCTTCATTTTTCCTTCAGATGAAATAATTCCAACAAGTGAAGACGTAAGAACGTAACCGTTTTTTTTCTTCTTTTATTAAAATAAAAATCCAACTTTTTAAAAATAAACCGTGTAGGCCTAGTTACACCGCATTAACCCGTTTGTCTATAAAGGGTCGTTACCTATTTAATTCGATTCTATAGAATTGTGAGCAATGCATAAATGCATTGTTGTCGGTCGTTTAAAAAAAAAAAAAAATGAGGTCAAGGTACTCTATATACTAAGAAGACTCATCAAGGTTATACAGACCTGATACTGTAGTTAAAATCTTCCCTCGTTACGCTCCTCGAAGACGAATCGCACTTTTCATCTCGCCAGATTCGGTTTACTTAATTTTATTAATAAATTTAAAAATTAGCGTTTTAAAGGATTATTCGGATCCGGTAAACGCTTTTGTTTTTATCTAATTATATTCGCGAAATCGTTTTAATAAAAGTCGAATTTCTTTTTTTTATAATTTCTAATGACTTATTAATGGATTTTTCCTTCTGCTTTGATAAGAATGAAGTCTGAAAGAGAGCAAAACAAACCGGAACAAAATCAATAGAAACAGAAGAGAAAGAAAGAAGAAAACACAGACACCTCGGGAATTCAACGTGAAACAGAATGAAGAGAATTATTTTCTCCCCTCATCTACCCATTCCTGCGGCCAACGAATCGATTGGCGATCATTAAATAAATTTTCTGTCTACATTTCATAAAAGCGGAAAAAAGATTTCCCGCATTTCCGGAAGAATTGCTCTCTCTCTCTCTCTCTCTTTCTTTCTCTCTTTTCTTAGCTTTTATATCTCCTCTTATTGACGTTCAATCGAGTATCGTTGTCCAATCAGCAATAGCAATTTTGCTTACGTCATCGAAATTTCGGATTTAAAAATTTGAATTTTTTTTTTTTATGATGCAAATTGGCGATCTTGTTGTTGTTTCCAATCAGCGATCTCTCTCTTTTTTTTTTTTTTTCGACGATCCTCCGATGGATATTTAAAATTCGCAGTTTCCTCGTTAATTAATTAATTATCTTTCGCGCTTAGTTAACCAGTTTTTCTTTTTATTTTGATTCTGTTTGAATGAATCGACTGAGATATAGTAACATTATGACTTAAATGGATACAGAGAATTGAGCGACTTTTATCGATCGGAAGAACACGTCTCTACAGAGAGAGAGAGAGAGAGAAAAAAAACTAACATTGGAGTGAAAGTTTCCGACTTGGAGACAGTCCAGAACACGGAATCAATGTGGCCATTTTCCCTCATAAGATCGTAACTCCCTCTATCGATGGTAAAACGTTTTAAAAATTAAGAAGCGGAACTCATATATGACGTCACCCCAAGTTAAAATCGGAGTAAAAATTTCCCCGACTAAAATACGTAAAAAACGAAGCCCTACTAGAGTTATTTGATTGATACAGAAGAAAATTGGATGGTTTTAGAGATTCAGGATCATTTTTAGGCTTCCCCTGAAACAAAAACTAGAAGCCGCACAATATTCCAGTAAATAAATTTGTGTTAAGTAGTTTTGCTTAGTTTAAGTCCAATACCTCGTTAATGATAGGAGTGGAAGTAATCTTAACCTTATCTTTATAGCCTTTTATTACACAAGTAATCTGTGGCTAGTGAGTTGCGTGCGAATAGTCCGAAGGGACTGGTAATGTGGAATTAGAACTAAATAGATGACACTGCCGCTAGGATGAAAGGTGATAACTTTTACCGGAGATTTTTTTACCTCCAAATCTCTAATTAATTGGCTCCATGCCCGCAGATACGTGGCATGTTATATGGCAGAAGAAACGAGTCGTTTCGGAATCATCTAAAGAACAGTCCCTTTAAGGGCAATTTTATACGATTCCTGAACAAATTCTAAAAAGGAAACTAACTGTCCCGTCACGACGCAACTGAGTGCTGTCCTTTAAAATGTTTTGTCTCACCTGGTGCGTTGATAAGGTGAACAAGTAGAAATGGCATTTTTTTGCTCTTCTGTCATTCTCTTATCTCGTTAACCTTGGAACTATGTGAATGTTGATTTTGTTAACTTAAAAGAATATAATGGGTTTAGTTTATAGATTTAAAGAGCTTGTTTTCTTTTAATTAAATATCTACTTTCATTGTGGTTAAAGTAGAATGCTTTCCATGCACGATTAGCTCATTCATAATAATAATAATAATAATAATAAAAACCGTTCATAAATATGTGATTATCATTTGCATTATTATTATTTTATTATCTCAGTTAAAGATATAAATTTTAAAGTGGAGAAAAGAATTGAAATTATGTTCACCAACATAATTTCGTTTATGTGTCTTTGTTTAGTTATCTAGATTTATCAAAAAAAAAAGGACCCACCTTAAGAATAACAAGAAAATTTTCAATTATGAAATCCTTTCACATCTCATTTTTTTTGACAATTTTACGATGCAATTTTATAAGTGGCACTTTGATCCGAGAATGAGGTAGAGGCGCACCTCAGATAAACTTTGACCACTCCTTTAAAGTTGTAAAATCAAACAAAACTGTTGACGTAACTGGAAAATGAATACTATTCAACCAAAACTTTTTATCTTCCCTATTCAACCTAAACTTTGTATAGAATTCGAGCTGTATTTTAATCTTAAAAATAAAAAAAGATTAAAAAGCAGCCATAGCTAAATCTCTCTCTCTCTCTCTCTCTCTCTTTTTCTATAAGTATGTCAGTTATTTAGAATAAATTAAAAAATAACAATAAATAAAAATATTTTTCTGAAAATGTCATTAATGGCATCTCTGTTCTTAATTGAAAAACCTCGACTCAAGGATTATTATTCACTCAAGGATTTCGGATACACGACATCCAATTATTGTCTAAATTAAACGTTATCTAAATTTTATTTTACAGTCGTTTCGTCATATCGTAAAACGGTTTTATAATTTTCACCAACAGATTTTTGATCTCTAGATAAATATCAAAAAAAAAAAAAAACCAGCAATTAAATAATATCTTAATGCACTTCAGATCTGATAAGAGAAAGTATGTCGATAGATTTATATTACGGAGAATAGAACATATATATAGCGTTAAATAAGGCCACCCTGTTTATTATTATTATTATTATTATTATCGTCTCGAACAAGTCCAAGTTTACCGTTTAATAATAAAATATTCGATTGTTATTATTTTAATCATTTAAATATGAATACCGAACTTGTTTATGTCAAACATGGAGAATCTAAGTAGAATTTCTGGATAGCATCATCTCGAAAGCTCGCTTTAATTTATGAATAAACTCGGTTGAAAGGAATGGCTCCTATCGCAATCGATATATTTATCTTATTAAATAACTCCAGGTAAAACATAGAGAATCGTAAGTTTTTCTTTTGTTATCGCATTAAAATCGAATGTAAGTTATATATCGTTTCTTAGCAAATAAAGAATAGTTAAAAAAAATTAAAGCTGTTAAAATAAATTTAATTCTCGGTATTAAAATTTGGCAGTAAACATTCGAACTATTATTTTTCGTGCTAAGTGATTGAGCATCCGTTCATTTGCACAAACGTCATTTCCTGCATTATCAACAAGATTAAACAATGACCTAATATCCCGGATACATCTAAGGTTAACGTGTCAAAATCCGCGAGGCGAGCATCAAATGCTAATCGTCTATGGCAAGATAACCACACATTTTATAAAAATTAAAAAAAAAAAATTTGTTTTCAGCTACTGAAAAGAGAAATAAGGAGGAGGAGGGGAAATATAAATAAGTCTCTGTATATATAAGCATTTACTTAAATGATTACTTCTTTAGAAAATCCTTTTTTTCCACTTTCTGAATAAAAATATAACCGAGATTAAAATGTGTTTCTTGGTTAAATATAAGAGAAAGAGAGAGAGAGAGAGAAAGAAATCAATGATATTTTGTTCCTTTATTTTAGACACTTTCACTTCCTATTAAGTCTCAAGCGTTAGCTATATACGAATCCTTTTAAATGAAAAGTTACTTCTTCTTACTCTTTCTTTTTTAATTTTATTTTCTTCTTTTCTAAAAAGGTCTGTTATTTTCCAGAAAGAATTTTCGCAGATGCTTTGGCGCAGACCTACACAAGATGAGACTTGATTAATTAAGTAACAAGAATAATTTATTTGGATAAACTTATATCTATCGATTTTTTTTTTAATTTTCTTTATTATCGTAATATATACAACAATAATAATAATAATAATAATAATTATCATTATTATTATTAGTTAGTTAATTAAGCTATTAATATATTTTAGACTTAATTATATTAAAAACGATTTTTGTTATAATTCTAACTTAAAACTGTACAGGGATGAGAACAATCTATAAAAAATGAAAAAAAGTAGGAGAATAAATTTTTGGTGAGAAATTATGAAAAGAAAAAAAAACCTGGGATAGACTACTGTATGGGCCAAGGCCAAATATCAGTTAGTTTATATAGAGAAAAATGGGAATCATTGTATGCCAATGGGAAGTGCGAGTTACGTGATAATAGTGTTTAAAGAAATTTCTTACAATATTTCAAGCGTTTAAAATTGATGCTTTTTTTTTCTTTTTCCCAGCTGAACGTAATTTGTTCTTATGTAAAAATTTTTCTTTCTAAGCTAAACGTAAATCTACTATTTGTAGACTTTAGTATAGTATTCTGGGATAATGTCTGTGACATAAAAGATTATTGGCTTTGTAACATTTTGTCCGTCTATATCACTGATTTTTTCTTCTCTCTCTCTCTTTTTTTTATTTCTGTGTTGGCAATTTTCGCTATACCGAGTGCAAATAAGTCGGTTTGTAATTAAGAACTATGAAATAAGTTTATATATTTTTTTATTTTTGCCTGTGTGTAAATAGTTTTCAAAGCTAGCATAATGTTTATCTTATTTTGTCGATTGTTTTTATCTATCTAAATATAGCTTATCTCCTTGTTTCTATAACTATAACCTTTATTTCGTTCTAGAGCGGATTTGTAAGGCGAAATTTTGTGCCTCTATAACTTAAAAATTATTATTATTATTATTATTAAATTTAAAAAACGATACAGGTTTCACCAATCGTTATCAAATTTTAAAGGTGGCATACGAAAACATATTTGTTAGTTTAAGAATTTCGAACAGAAAATCTATTGATCTATTATACTAGCCTGATGGAAAATTCTGATCTAGATTTCTAAGTCTGCGATTTATCACACAGTTTATTCGATAAACAGAAAATGAACTGGGTTTATGGAAGGAATTCTGAAGAGTAGTTTTAACGATATTCATTTCTCCATTTATCTATAATTGAAGTTCGTGATACAGTGTGTGTGTATATATATATATGTATATTATCAACAGATGAGGATTCTCGTTAATGATGAAGTTTAGACCAGTCGGATGGCTGGTCTATATCTCGATTAGCGTAAATCACCTTTCTGAATGGGCTCTTTGTATTTTCACTAAATTTAATCAGTCGGTCTGGTAGGAACAGTCGAATCTCGTTTAGATTCGATTCAAAATGGCTAGATTTAAATTCGTTATACATATATTTTTATAGTAGGCTACTAAAACACGTGGCTGTTTAATTATGGACCATTGATTAAGGTAAAAAAAATAATAAGAAATAATTAAAATGGCGACTAAAGTTAAGAGTTGTTATTGGCGTTTATACGGGAATTTGGATAATAAAAATGTCTGAAAATATTAAATTCCTCTTTCAGTAAAAATAAAAATAAAAAAAAGAAGGGAAATATTCGATAGTGTTCGAGGCATATCGCTCCATTTGCATGTTATAAGGCAAATAGCGAATTCGACTGGGAAATGAGAGTATCTTTTTCCAAATTGATCGCATCACTTGTTTTTAATGCGCCTGGAAGAATATTATTCAAATCTATTCACTTTGCTTTAATCGAGTCGAAATTTATTTTGCTTTTTACCAGTCAATATCTAGGGGAAAATAACTTAAAATCTATACGCAACTTATTTATTTAAATGTAAATTTTTAATATATGAAAACGGAAAAAAAATGCGTGTATATATTTTCGGTCGTCCTAAACAAATTCGATTTAAAATTTTTTTTTCCCCCATAATTAAAAAAAAAAAAAAACTTTATCACAAATGTAGATACTTAAAAAAAAATGAATTAAATTGAAAACGTAACATATCGAACTACTGTTTAAAAAAAAAAAAAAACGAACCAATTAGTTCTGGTAATAATCTTTTATTTAAAATAATCTGATGTGGTCGGAGCGCTGAAAGAGGATAAAAGTTTAGTTTCTTGGTAACTAAGTTATTTTCATAATATGATAAAATTCTATCCACTTGTTTACTTTTATAATGCTTAAACGTTGAAGCTAAAACTTTTATGAATGTTACGAAATGTGATATTATTAAAATTATTTTAAAATTCCGTTTTTGCTTTAGCCATAAAAATTTTTAAATATTTTTATTGATAATCGAAAAATCTCTTTGCCAGGATTATCGACAAGTCGAGAATATCTATAGATTAGTGAAACATTAAATATATATATATATATTTAAGTTTAAAGTGAAGATGTAGAAAGAGAGTAGAGTGGTATAAAAACCGATAATCCCGTTAAGAAAATTCCGTTTTGATTGGCATTCTAGCTTAAATATATAAAATAAATCAGTTAAATTACGTCTTTTATAAGATTTCTGTGTGTGTAGTTTTTACATTAAGCGAGGTTAGAAGTAGGGGGTAGAAAAAGTAAAGAAAAGCGGTTAGTTTCAGAATGCTTTCCAAAATTCGATGATGCGTGAAGAAAAAAGGTCTACAAGGCGCAATATCCAATGCAGCTGTCCATTCCCGCATGTCGAGAGTAACAACAGCAATTTTACTTTTTCCATTTGTCCTCAAAAATTGTTAGGATGTGACTAGTTTGAATTACAAGGCCGGAAGTGCAGCAATCACCTGTCAAAGGGTCGAAATTGCTTTATTGATATGTGTGTAGCTCCGCTAATGCTTTCTAAATGACTGAAGCATTTTGCTAAGATGATCGTCTTTTCTGTTTGATACACCGGATGATTATGCCTTAATAACCACGGAAAACAGGCCTTTTAACGTATGCATAC
>WUQG02247185.1:0-20517 GCA_011317285.2 Androctonus mauritanicus | reverse complement strand
TTCTGACTTTTTATTCATTCCTAAATTTCGGATCAATAGATATAAGAATTCATTTTTTCTAAGAGCTGCTACTAATTTATTATAATAAATATATTACTTAATGTTTGAATTTATATATTTTTTTGCCCAATTCTCGGGTTGTTTTATGAGAGCTCTTATTATATATATAATTATACGCTTAGAATGTAATAAATGAGTATGAGTATGAGTATGATACGAAGGAATTTGATACAGTTAACACATTTGTCAACTTAACAGTATTTCATATTTTTCAAGTAATTTTCTCTGGACCATCTTCGTAATCAAATAAATGAAGGAGAATCTAGCAATTTTCATTAATTTTTACTGTTGTTGAACTAATTCGATAGAAATGACAAACAACTCAGAAACGATTGCATCAAATTAAATAAAAATAGCGAAAATGTAGAAATTTTCGTTTAGAAATTGGTTTCTCCTCGATGTAGTAAATAATTCTTAATTTTCGCTATTGGTTCTATTTAATAAACCAACCAATGTGTTAAAATAAAAGACCATTTCTATAAAAAAAAATAAGAATCACCTAAAATATTTATGAAATATTATTCATTCTTATATTAACGTCAGTTTTTTCTATCGAAAGCTATATAATGCAAATATTGTTTTTTTTAATGTATTTTTTAAATATATTCTGGGAAAGAAACTATAAAATATTTGTTATATGCTGGAGATCACCTAATCTTTTTGCCGAATTCAAATCTCGGAGGTAAAATTTCTCATACATTTAAAGTTTTCTTTCTGTTTTCTCTTTGACATCTTATAATCTCTCGAGCTTTTTGTACATGTTCCCAGAGGATAAAATTCAGCTTGGAAATAGCAAAATTGCATTACGGTAGCGAATATTATAACTTT
Organism: Androctonus mauritanicus; assembly: GCA_011317285.2. Taxonomy (NCBI): domain Eukaryota; kingdom Metazoa; phylum Arthropoda; class Arachnida; order Scorpiones; family Buthidae; genus Androctonus; species Androctonus mauritanicus. The sequence continues at coordinate 19,629 of WUQG02247185.1, read as the reverse complement.
TCACTTATAAACAAATGCATTTTCGTATGCCAAGAGTCATAAATAAATAAGTGTCTACTATTTACGTAAGTATATATATTTTCATCTTATCAACTGCGAGATGTATCTATTCATTCGCATAAAAATTAATATAGTCAGGTTTGCTTTATCAGTTTTTTTTTGTTTGTTTGTTTAGTTGCCTTACAAATTTTCAAAAAATTCTATAGGATTTTTTAAAGTCGGACAGTTTAAATTTTAAATAACTAAAAAAATATTTCATATAGTTCAAAATATATATAAATTTTATTAAATTCCTCACATATATTTGGAATTTTTGTGTCCAATTTTCCATAACATTTCACTTTCCTTATGATGAGATTTTTGTTACCGTACTGAATTAATAATTTTCTCATCTTCTCTTGTTATCTCTGCTACAACACTCCAAACGATTAACATAATTAAAGAGTGTTATGGCAAATTTTGACAAGTAAGAAAAATGCCATTACTAGATATGGAACATAAGGGACATGTTTTTCTATCCTATATTTATTTTTCAATTTAATTAATTTAGATATATGTTGATAAAAACCGAATAAAAAAATACAAAGAGATTCTCTGAGTAGAAACTGCTTACGTAAATTCTTTATTATATACATATATGTTCTATTTACTTTTTTTTGTGTACTTAAATTTTTGATGATGACGTAATAATTTATTTTTACTATCTAATTAGATATAAACATAAATTTTCTTTAATTTTTAAAGTCCGATTATTATTAATTTATAAAAATATCCCGTTATAAATAATAGATAAACGATAAAAAATAAATAAATTTGTTTTTTTTTAATATTTACAATTCAAAGTTTAATTTTATATAAGCTTATATAAAAATTAAAAATATAATAAAATATTTATCTGTATTTTTGTGGATTACATATATATAGTGTTTATGACCTTAATTTTCTTTATTTAATTTCTCTTGGGATATTTAAACATTTTAAGTAATATATGGATTAAGTATTAGATGACACACCTAACTACACTAACCCAAATTGTTCTAAATTGAATTAATTAATTTTTCTATCCAAGCTTAAAAGACTTAAAATCGTTAATAATATTATAAGAGTTTTTCCCCCCTCCCTTTCTCGATTTTTTAAATAATTAGATTGATAGAGGCAAAGGTGCCAAAATCCATTTTTGTAAGTGGAGATATATATATATATATAGATCCCGTATGGAGTCATGCGATTTGAATTATGATAAAATGAATTTTCTTATATATCATAAATGAAAAATTAAATATGTCCATAGATTTATTTTTAAAGAAAAGTACGTTATGTGATAAAAAAAAAAAGTTGGAGCGCCATTTTAGTAATACTGTCACAGATTTAAAAAAGTATTTAGTTGTTTACAAGATAACTGATGACGAGATAATTAACACAACATAAATTATTTTTAAATTAAAAAATAAGACAAAATTTAATTCCTGTTTTTCTTTCGACTTATCCTTTAGTAAACGCAACTTTAAAGCAATTTATTAACTATCACAAAACGAGTACTTTCTTCGCTATAGGATCGATTATTGCAGACCAGAGGAGGTGTTTCATTTTACGGAGACATATTATTGTAACGCCTAATTAAAATTAATTAGGTAAAATTACTCGGTACACATGAAGAAGCACATTCGAATGAGTACGCTTAAGGCTCCATTTGTGATGACATATATTCAGGTTTGAAAAATGATACGGGACGGGAGACTTTCACTTTTTTCGGTGTGATATTCTTCAAGAATAGTGGATAAATTGCGTGGATGAATTATCTTTCTCTCACTTTTCTCCTCAACAATAGTTAACAGCCCTTATCCAATGAGTCCTATAGGCCAACTTCACAAACCAGAACCTGACAGACAATACGTCAAATGCTTTTAATAAATGGTTTTAACGACAAAGGAAGAGAAATTCGACTAGGCAAATCATTTGCAATCAACGTCGATTAATTATCATAAAGATGCATTTAATTAGAAGATGGCGCATAACTTTCGTACATCGTTGTTTAGATTTATCACAACTATTAAAAGTGATGAAGTCGTGAACACAATAGCTAAATTTGGAAACGAGTAAAAGAGCAAAGAAACAAAGATTAAAAAAAAAGAAGAAGAAAAAACTGGCCGCTCGATAAGTCAGCAGTGTAGATTTACTCCTTGACTATTTGTATGAATCATTTACGAATAAGTGGAAAGAAAAGATGTAAGAAAAAGGCAAGGTAGCCAATTAATCGACCAATTCATTCGCTCCATCTGACATTTCAGTAACCACCCAAAGGAAGAGTCAACCGTTTGGCATTTTAAACATAGCATTTATCTTTCCACATGATATTAAAATATGCTTACAACTCAAAGTCGAACTTAAAGATATTGACTTCGCAACTACTTATTATCTGATAGTTTTCTGATTATTTTAAACGTTTCAGTCTCTTTACATATTCGAATAATTTATAATCACCAAGTTATTTTCGGCTCATATTAAATTCAAAAAATACAAATGATTAAAAATAACCTCTACGTCTTCGAAGAATTAATGCCAATTAAGTTGGATTATGCTTAAATTTTATAATGCAAATTGATTTTAAACTCATCTAATTATATTCTAAAAATCGCATAAAATAAATCTTTTTCCCGGATTTTACAAAAGAAAAAAAAAATAAAAACCTTCAGAGAGCGAAAGGTCATCTGCGGCACAAAAATCGAATTAGACATTAATTAATTGCCCGTTCTCATCTTTTACACAATTAAATTTATTAATTATAATTAGTTTAACTTCGAAAATATTCACGATTATGCTTATTTATTATTATTTTGTGTATCTTTACCTATTTTATATATTGAAACAGCCGATTGATACGATGCATGCCGCCATAACTACAAGAAAATTATTATGCACAACATATTTATAATTTTTGATTGGAGAATTATCTGGAGAAATATCTGGTCATTATTTTCATTTGACCACTTAACAACCTTGACCTCTAACTTTACGATCTCGGGCCTAAATCTCTGACATCTTTGCACTGGAGATTTATGACAGTTTAGTCATACTACAAAGAAAAACATAACGACCTAAGTCTAACCCACTTCAGCCAGTAACATTTTGAATTAAACTATAATATATATAATATTTTTTTTCTTTCTAAATTGAAATAATGTCGAAAGAAGAATCTCTCAGAGGAAATCAAAATGGCGTTACTTTTATTGAATTTTTCTTGATATACTCTGAAAAAAAAGTGATACAATAAGTGCAGAAATGAAAACTGTTTCCGGAATTTGATGTATATATTGCTCATAATTAAGCTTTTATCCTCCGAAAAAATTAATTACCAAACTCATAATTTTAATGAAAGAAAAAAATATATATTTAATAATTAACCCAACTAAAGTAAACCTATACACACGGCTTTAAATCTATTAAGGCAAAGAAACTGCTTAATAAATTGTCAACAAGCTCGGATAATTACATTATCATTGTACACATTTCGATCTTTCTAACATTTTATCAAAAATAATAGCTCAAGCGTCATTTCTATCTTATTATTCTACTTAATGTGGCCATTATTCCCCAAACTTCAAGTATATTTGCTTAGAAATGCATATTATTGATGTTAAATTCTCTTATCTTTTGCTTTCGAATTACCGAATTGCAAGATAAGTCGCCTTTAATGAAAATATTTTACATGATTTAATTAATTTTATCTAATTTTTTTTTTTTATATACTCCGAGTTAAAAAAAATTAATTCAAATTAGATAATAACTGTAATAAATCTGAATAAAAATTTAATATTTTTACTAAAGAACAGAAAAGAAATGGTGAAAAAAATTTTTAAATTAAAATATTTTAACCTATAATTAGCATAGAATAATTAAATAACAAGAAACGTAAATTGCGAACACAATTTTAATATATAAAATTAAAAATTTTTTAAATTAATTAAAAAATTTCCTTTTAAGCAAGAATTTAATTAACTAATTACTTATACTCTTGGGCATGATATAAAGGCAAAGTTATAAAGAATGTATCAAATAAGCTTATATTTAATAATTATCACTGTTTTATGCTATAGAATAAGTGTAAACAAAGAGAAGTAGGTTAATGCAAAACAACGGTGCAAAAAAGATATAAGCTAAATCGACAGATGATAAAAGAATTGGTAATAAAACTTGTCCAAATTCCCAGCTGACCCTTAAGAAAGCCCGAATTTAGCTCATCAGCACATATTGTGTGGCGTGTTGCAATATACAAAATCTATCACTAAACACAAATCTTCTTAATAAAAAGGTCCTCACCTTTTTTTCTGAGCTGTGATTTAAGCGAATTTCACGTTATATAGTTTAACTAACTACATCTGGGTATTTCTTAATGGAAGAAATAAAATCGCAAATGCTTTACTATATCACAATCGACCACAAGAAGGCTGCATACTCCTCTTTACTGTGTTGCTGAAGGCAGGTGGATGTAGAATTTTACCCCACCTGCGACTGTTATGTGCGCCTGCGCTCAGGAATCACAAGAAAAGGGTCGTCGATCGAAAGCTATCGATCTTGCAATGGCCTGCTTCCAGGAAAATGGATTTTCAGCTCCCCACTACCATATACAATATACACGCAGTAAATCTGTATAGCGCACGTACATCGAATGATTCACAGGTTGTTTTAAGAGATACTTGATGGCTCTATTTTTTTATTATCGATGTTAAAACAATTATCCCCTCCCCGCTGTTTATGAATTGTTTGCTTTGACGCTGGTAACCATCCTACGTTGGTAGCAGATTTCTAAATGTATTAGGTTAACATGCGCGATGTGTTTAAATCATTTTAGTCATCTGCTGAAAGCTTTCTTCCCCTTCTTATTGTTTAAATTATGTTTCTGTGCAATTTATACTTTGATGGAAAACTGTAAAAAGAGAAGATTTATGCCGTAAATTCGATAAAGCTACAAAACTTTTCATCTTCCAATTTTCTCCTTACGGATTTTTAAGCTTCTAAACTGCACAAACAGCACGGGAAGATGAAGATGACTAAATTAACACATCGTAATATTATTGATCTTTATTACGACTTTTAATATGCGATATAAAAATTATTTAAATTGCTTATTTTTATAACAATATAAAAATAATGAAAAAAATTGAATAATGGTTACAGCAAAAGCATCTCAATGTTTGTATAAAAAGCATATCAATATTTTAGATGCTGCTTTTCCATTTCTTATGTCAACTTTAAGATATATTGAGATAAAAAGGAAAAAAATGTAAAGAATAAGTATTATTATTGTAGAAAATGTCAGATGTGATCTCTTTTCTAGATTTCTTGAAGGTAGACATAACTGTATTGCATTCCATCGTGTAAGAATATATATAAACGAATAACAGTAAATTGGCATAACAACAATAACAAAAAAATCTGTTTTAATTACTGTTTCAATATTTCTACAAGTTTCTTCCCTTGCATACCTTAAAATATAATCATTTTAAATGATATATAATTAATTATGTAAAAAAACTAATGTGGTAACAAATCGCACAGAATTTTTCAGAAAAATATTCTGGATGAGATGAATATGATATTTGTTACTAAACAGAAATATTATAATTAAATAAAATCCACATAAAATATTCAAAAGAGAAAAGAAGTTTATTTTCTAAATACTTCAGACAAAAATTTTTAATAATATATTCTGCTTATGTAAAAAAATCTATTACAAATGTACTCTCTAGATATTTAGTTTCTCCTTTCTATAATCTCTTTGCAAAAGTTTTTTCTTACTTCTTCTAATACCGCTATACTCAATTTATTTCGATTCCTGTATTTTTGGTCATCTTAAATGATTATCTTTACCCATTATTTCAATATAAAAATTGAAAATATTACTTTATACTTTCTTGTATTTCGACGTTCTTCATCTCGTCCGAAGTACTTCCAGACCAGATTTTTTTTTTTCTTTTTAAATTTATAGGCAAAGTATATTTTACTAAACATAACTTCGGTAACATAAAAATCCTTTATTCATCTTTAATAATGATAAAATATTTCATTACATACATTTGTTAATTAATTGTTTTAAGTAATTTTAATCGAAAAATCGATTTTTTTTTTTCCTGAGTGTTTATAAAACAAACCGCCATCGATCAAATAGATTTTAAAGCACAAAAAAAAAAAAGGAAGGAAAAAAAAGAAAACCACATACTAATTTTTTTTGTAACTTACTAAATTAGTTAACAAACTAACTAAATAAACGATTATACATTAATATTCATCAGTAAAAATTAGCTGTAAATCAATTTGGTATTTGTGCAAACTATAATTTATCATTCGATAAAACAACAAATTACCAAAACAACTATTTTGATAATTAAATTTTGCGTAACCTCTTCAAACTAGTTTCGGTCTTTAATATTTATCGAAATACATTTATTATATTGTAAAATAGTATCGATTTTTAATAATAACTAATACGAGAATTGTTAATTTACAATAAACTAAATTTTAAAGTTAAGCATAACCTATTGAAGTGAGAACACGATGCTCTATTAATCACGATATTCTATTCAAATCATTGATTAATAATGGGAGAATAACGAGCATTGTACACTCGTTAATCTAAATCTAAACAAAAGTTAGAGGAGTCGTCTACCGATTAATGTCAAAATTTAAAAAAAAATATATATATTTTGATGCCATTTTAAAATACAAATAGTAAGAGTTAATTAAAATTAAACATGTAAAACTAATCAAATTTAAATTGAAAAAAATCTCTCTAAAATAATTGCTCACCTTGTACTTTTTTTTAAATCAAAGAAATATATATACATACTGTATATACTGCACTATATTTTTAATTATTTGGCCGGTATTTTTCTTTGTGGGAATTCCAAACTTTATGAAATTTTATTAAATATTTTATGTTATAAGTTACATAATAACAAAAATGTGATACAAAATAGCTTACAGACGAAGTAACTTTGATCAATTTTAATATTAATATATTCTGGCGAAGTAAAAAAATTTCTAAACATTTCTTATTGAGCTATTGATTTTTCTGAAAATCTAAATCTAAAAATATATTTAAAAATATATAAGAAATGGTATATGTATAAAACAAATACAGTAAATAAATACGTAATTAATTTCGCTAGAATAATCAAAACAATTATCGAAAAAATGATTTTTAATTTTTTTTTTTGTAGATAGCAAACTTAACTTGTTGATAAGAGAAATTATTTAAACAACAAATATAACGCACTTAAAATAAAGAAGTTCGAAATTAAATGTACAAAAATTATCATTAAAATCGTTAGAAAGAAAAAAAAAGAAATTATAATAAATGTTATTGACAAATGAACATAGAAATTAATTACAATAAGCTTTATTGTAATTAAAATTAATAATAAACTATTGTAATTAAAATTATAATCAACTTTATTTTAATTAAAATTATAATAAACTTTATTGTAATTAAAATTATAATAAACCTTATTGTAATTAAAATTATAATAAATATGTCTATTGACAAATGGACATAGAAATTAATTACAATAAGCCTTATTGTAATCAGTTTTCATTAATTATCATAATACAAAATAAATTGATTCCCGTAGAAATATACTTAAAGTAAAAATGGAAATTGATTGTAGTTAAGTTACCATAAAAAATAATAATTTCCATAAAAAAAAAATTATATAGAAAGTAATTAAAACTTGTAATCGATTTCAATTTTTATAAAAACGAATTGATTACAATGTAAGTTTCAATTTAAAATTTAAAAAAATGAGGATTTTAAAAGCATTATCTTTTTTTTGTTTTTATATTAAATTTGGATTAAGTAAGTAAATTAAAAAAATAAAAAAATTCCCATATTTAAAATTGAAAATAAGTAAATCAATGCCACTCTTTGACGAAAGTATTATATATACTAAATAATGCTAAAAAATATATTTAAATAAAATAAAATGTTCTTCTCTAGAATTTCTACGGAGTTTATTCCTTTGAAGTAGGTAGAAAGGTAGACAATGAAAACATGAATGAGAAAGAGAAAAATGGGAAAGATAAAATAAATGGTTTGCTCACAATGGTTCCTTATCGAGACATATGATTATTGGCAGATGGAAAATGGTATAATGGAAAGAATAATGTCGAAATGAAAGAAGAACTTACGTTAGTGAAATATGGCGTTAGACCAATTGTGTTTTTTCTCTTTGCTAATTGTTCCAACTAAACCATATTGAATAAATAATCTAAACAAAAAGAAACATATATATATTTTTTAAATACATAAAAGGAACTGAAGAACGCATTTTATAAGCAAATACACTACAATAAATAAATTTTCTGGAAATATATATACTGTATTGCCAAAAAAGTATTTATCACATATATATAAATTACCTAATATGGGTTACAAAAATTAAAAAAGAAAGAAAAAACTCTAACAATTTTCTTTCTTTTCTCTTTCTTTCTTGTTCCTTTTTTAGTCTTACATTCTTTTGTAATCTGTATTGTAGACAAAGAAAAATATTTTTGAACGATAGATCTCGAGATGAAAACTTTAATACGTTTTTATATTATTATAGACTATATAGATTGCGTATTAAATTTTCGAATTACTGAATTTTTAATTAAAAAATAATAATAATAATAATAAAGATACTTATATGAGTATAAATAGAAACATAGAAAATAAAAATTACTAGCATTTTTAATAATTCAATAACTGAATAAATAGAATAATAAAATAGATTTATGTATTCTCTTTCTATTAGTATGTATGTACTGTATATATATATATATATATATATATATAAATTATGAAGTTCACTAGTAAATCCTTTCAAATAAAAACCCTAAAAAATAAGTATATATAATTTAAGATTTATATCTTCGCTTCTTCGTATTTTTTTTTAAATATTAATATAGTTATAAATAAACATATAAAAATATTTTGTTACAAACAAAAATTTCAGCAATGGGAAAATATTTTATTATTTTTTTAAAATATATATCTGAAGATGTAAGGTTTTTTTTCCCTTGCTTCATATATAGTAAAATAGAAGATGTAATAAATGTGGGATGAAATGCTATGCTGCACATCACAAAATTCCTCGATTGAATTTCAGTATTCCTTGAAGGTTAGTTTTTTTTTTTTTTTAGGTTTCTTGTATCAACTATAGATTTGGTCGAAGTGGGAATGGAAATCTATAAAAATGGACAAGTCAGAGGACGTATTGTCGAATCGTCTGACCGTTACCTCATTGTCCTATTGACCCTTTACACCTGGATAAGAGAGCAAAACATAATGGAATGTCATCATCTATTTTTTTTTTCTCTTATCTTTTAATTAGTTCAATTCCTATTAGTTAACTTGAGAAAAATCTTGTTTTCGCACTTCTACTTTCATAATGATTTTTTAAACATGCAAAAATTACGTAAAAATACTGTTTATCATATTTATGATAATTTATGAAACAACTATCCTTCTTAATATATGTAGAATTATTTATATATGTTCTTTGTATAAAGTTTTTATTCAGAAAATTATTGTATATATATTTGTTTACAATGTTATACAGAAATATATTTTTATATATTGTGAAGAAAAAACTTTTTTTTTATTCTATGAAAACTTAAAAAGCATAAAATTTTATATTTTTCATTGGTTGATGCATCTTTATTTGCATGGAAAACATTGGGGAGTGGATATATATAAATTATTGTTAACCTCGAATAAATTTATAGAAAATTTAAAACTAGAATATTTTCTTCTTTATATTCTTTAAAACAAGATGAAAAAAATTCCAATAACAACAATAAAAAAATGGATGATAAAATTAATGGACATTTAATGATACTTTTTAAAAATATATCAAAATAGAGGAATAAAAAGGATAGCGAAGATAAATTAAAATGGGAAGAGAAAAACAGAACAATAAGAAAATTGAGATTAAACGGAAATCCGAGGGTGTGGACGTGATAGCAATAGGGATGAAAGAAATGCTGGAGTTTCTTATCTTTCGCCATATTGAATGACCACCATCTAGTATCACAGGATTACAATACCATTCCTTTCACTCAGATTAATAGAGAGGTGGAAACAAAATTCTTAATGGATATGTGCTTCTACTAAAAGAACAGCCCCATAAAACTTTCCGAAAACAATATCATTTGTAGCGATATGAAAAATGGAAATTAAAAAATAACAATAGATTTTTAAAGTCTGGATAACATTGAGAAACTGGATACCGAGAGAAGATTTACAATAATAGATTCAAAATAAAAATCGATTGAGTGATGTATTTGTCAATCAGCTAACCTAGATAGCGGCAGAACTACGTAAACATTCACTTACAAATCGATAAACTATGCGATTAATATCATTCTTTTATACTTTTAATATTTTTAAAATAAATAGAAATAGAACACAACTAATGTATTAGTTTGTTACTGTTTTTATACTACAATTTATAGTTCAAAATTTTGCGTTGTTTAGCACATTACAATAATTATTTTATAAAACTTTTTAATAAAAATTTGAGAGATTTAGCTGAGTAAAATAAAATCATTTAAGTTATACAACTATATAACTTAAATGATAAATAATTTAAATATAAATTTTTACTTTTGTAATTAACCGAATGTTATTTCCTGGGAAAAATTAGCAGTTTTAATTATTTTTAAATAATAATTTTACTATTGATTAAAAAAATTTTGTTTAATTATAATGGCATATAATGCGCTAATTAATAATCATATTTATAGAAAAAAATTTTAATAAATATAAACTTTTAAATATTAACAAATCAATATTTAATAATTTATAAATTATTAAATATTGATTTGTTAGAAATTTATATTTTAAATTTTTAAAAGGAAAAAAAATTCTAAAAATTAATTTTTTTTAAAGTTCTTGTGGCACCATCTTTTGTCCAATATTCGAACTTTTTTTTAAAAGGAATTTTGTTGTTTAAAAGTTTTCTTCTAATTATTCTTAAAATTATAAATTTAATCATTTTAAATCTTGAAAAAATATTGATATTAAAAAACAATTTTGTAAGAGGTCATCATTAGAGATTTAAATTACCAGCTTTATTTATTGCTAAAAATATCAATGATTGGCAACAAACTGTTCACAAAGAAAAAGACTTTTGTATTTAACACATTATTATTACGATATCCTACGAAAAAATTTTCAGCTTCCATTTTCCACATTTTTAATCAGTTTTGATGATATTGGCAGTTATATACGAGATATATCCATGATATGATTATTTTAACACGAGAGAAATTTTTTCTATACAAAATATAACGTATTTTACTGACGACTAATAATACAACTAAACTAAAATTCCTTATTGTATAGCGCTACAAGTTGCATCATTTTTAACATTTCATTTCACATGAATACTAAAATATACTTTTGAATTTTTTCCCTCCTAAACGGTTGTGAATTGTGAAAATGACCTACTTTCAAATGGTCAAATTTAAATTCAGATGCTATTCTATTATGCATAAAGTAACAATTCCTATCGATAAAGTGTTAAAATCATATAACTTAATGAAAATATTTTACTGAATAAATTATTCTGAATAATTATAAATGAAAGCTTTATAATTTATTACATTTTATTACCATCAGTTTTAAAAAAATGACATATACAATAAATAATAATTAATTTTAGATTTTGAATTTTATATGAATTAACCATGAAAAAAAAATCAATCCAGATATTAAATATTTTATTAAAAATTTAAAGAGCTTATTTTTAAATATTCAATCAATAAAATTTTATTCTCGAAAATATTGTTTTAAATTATTAGTGTATTAATTAAATTTCTCTATTGAATTGGCATATTAATGCATCAATATTAATGATAAATGAGAATAGTTAATTAACAAATTTAATGATTGAGATTTTCATGTTAAAATCTTATTATGAAACTGAACTGAAAATATTCTAATTGGATAATTTCATATAGTATTTATCAAAAAATGCATATTAAATATAAGAGATCAATTCATTATTATTAAAGAACATCTAAATATTCATTCTTTAAAAATTTTATTTTAAAATTATTAAATACATAAAACAAAAAAATTCATACATCATTCTTAAAAAAATATGGATTTATTCTATATCAATCTGGAACTTGATAACTTTTCTGAATGGTTATATTTGGAAACATATCTTGCCAGTGACCAACTATTTCAAAATCAATCTGACTGCAAAATGATACATCCAGCAATTTTAGATTTTTACAATCAGTCAATATCCTATATACGAACATACATACAAGAAAAAAGAATATAAATTGGTGAATAAAAATTCAATAAAAAATTCACATATAAAAAGATATTGTTACTTTAAAATTCCTTCTTTAGTTATTTCTCTTACACCTAAAAGGTCAAGTTGTTCCACATGCTTCAAATGGTTAGCAATGGTTATAAGATCAAAATCAGATACTGAACTGTAAAAATATTGTTTAAAACGAATAACTACAATTATTTATAAAATATGAGGGGCAATTAAATTTTGAGATGAAAATATATATATTTTTTACCGTATTGCTGCAAGAATCACTCTCTTTAGTTCACTGCATTTATGAAATAGATCTCGTAAGCAACCTGAACTAGCATCAATGGAATTACTGAAATAATAAATTCATTAGTAATAATTAATATTATCTATGATTATAATATTAAATTTTAATTAATTAATGATTTCTAATAAATTACAATTATGACAATTTGCAATATAAAAATAATAAATATTGGAATATTTAGTTATTTTTTTTTAATTTAACAATAGCTAAATTAATAATAATCTTCTGCTTTGAATATTTTTAAAAATATTTTAAATAAATATCATTTTCAAATCATTACTTAGTAATTATATTTACTTATTTAATCAATTTGATGTTAATGAAATAATTTTCTCTTTTTGAAATTACACTTTCAGTTGCACCAAAATCATTGATATGGAAATTATTTAACATTAATCAATTAAAAATTAAAATAAATCAATAAATTATATATTCTTATTTATTGACTAATTATATAAAGCATTAGAAACAGAAATTCTCAATTATGAAATTTAGAAATGAAAGAAAAATTTTCATTTTTTTTTTTGAAGATTTAATTTAATATTGATGTCAGTTTTTTAAAAATCAATATATAACACGATTCAATAACAATAATTTAAACTTGTAATTCTTCAAACACTTACCACCACCCAATATCAATTTCATTGAGTAAAAGGCAATGATTGGCTAATATATATATTCCAACAGAAGTCAATGTTTTGGCTCTCCATAAATCAAGACTCTTCAAATTCCTAGATTTAAATAAAATATTTCTATTCATTAATTTCTAAAAAATTTTGTGAAAGCAATTTTTAACAATATAACATATTCAAATTGCATTATTATTTTAAAGATTTTATCTTTTTACTGAAATATTAATATAGGAATTTTAAACACAATTATATATTATTAATGTAAAATTTTCCAGAAAATAATTTATTGGTAAACAATTTTGCAATTAAAACAGGAATTTAATCTACCAAAGAACTATACATTATTGAAATACTTCTAAAATTCTGTAACTGAAAACAGCCAATTAACTCAATTGATTCAGACAAGATGTTAAAAAGAAAAGACCAATTATATGGTCTAATGATGTTTCGTGAGAGCTTAAAGAAAATATGCTGCAGCCTACATCAATCAAAAGATGTCGCATGCCTGACAATCATGTTTGTGAAGTTTTAAGAAAATTTCCCAAATAAATCTGTTGCAAACATTATCAATCAAAAAATGCCACATGTTCAATAATCACTTATAACATTTGGCATCCATAAAAAAAATCTATAATTTTTTAAATATTTTTATAATTTTTATTTTCTACAACTTTAAAAAATATATATAATGTTATTTTTATCAAATGAAGATGGAAAATTATAAAGTATGTTATATATTTTCATTAAAAAACATACAATATGAATAAAAACTTATTAATTCTAATTCTTTCAAATATATCAAATGAATTTAAAAAACAATGCTTCTATATTAATTATACAAACAGTTCTGGAAAGAATTAATCACTTATTTTTAAAATAATGAACATGTTTGGAAATGATTAAAATTAAGAAGTAAAAATATATATCATCAATATAATTTTCAATGGCATACACCTGTATGTTGAATGAAATAAAAATGTACCAAAAAGTTCTATAATTATTACTGGAAAACTTAAGAAAATTTAACTTCTGCCATTTTTAAAGAAATGGATCTATAATAGTAATATTATTTAAAATTTAAATTACTTAAAGCTAAATTTTAAGTAACATTATAATTATTATTTAAAATTCAGTTTTAATGGCCTGATTATCCTATTAAATTTTATTTAAATCAGTCAATTAGTTCAGAAGTTATTAGGGAGAAATATTTAAAGTTTGAAATATTTATCATTTTTTAAATAATTATAGATAAAAAGCTAATTAATGCAAAATCATATTCAATGATATGATCATTACATGAAATTTAAATGAATAGTTTAAGCTATATTATGAGAGTTTTCAAAAGCTTGAATGTCTGCCATTTTTCCTAGTTGCAGAAAGATGACAGTATTGAGGTAACCTTTTGTAGTAGACCATCACTGCTAAATTTCATGAAAGTCTATTAATTAGTTTAAAGTTATTAGTGATGGCACATAGACGTGTAACATGGTGATCTCAAAAGCTTTCTTTCCTTCACAAAGCAGGATAATGAAATATTTCTCTGATAACATTTTTCATTATCTTGCTTTCTGAAAGAAATAAATCTTACATATAAAATAATGTGTCTTAATAAGTACATATAAAATAATGAATATTGTAAATAATGTATAGATAGAATTAAAATAATTAAAAGTGATAAAATAAGAAATTTATTAATTTATTTGTGAATTAAATTATGATTTAGTTTGCAATTATTTTCAAATTCAGTTTGAATTTAAATATAATTGTTAAGTATTTTAATATATAATTCTAACAATAATACTTTACATAAAACAAATGCATACTATATCAAACTAAAGGTAAAATTTAAAAAAGTATATTTCATTAATATACATATATAATTCATTATAAAAAATTTATTTAATATTTCCACATGGTAAATCAAATTTTAAAATCATAGTATTAGCATTATCATCAAAAATATGCATAAATCAATATAAACTTTTTCATATACATGAAATAAATAGAATTATATATAGTATAGAAAAATATTTTTTTCAGATTTGGAAATGTTTAGAACTTTTACAACTCTGTTTAAATAATAAATAATAATACTGATAAAATCAATTATTATATGAATTTTTACTAACAAATATAAATAGAAAAAATCAAAATTACTTTAGATTTCGTGCAATTTCTGCTGCAATATCATCATAATTATTTATAGATGTACAACTTCCAAGTCCCAAATACTCTAGTTTTGTACATGACCTAAGAAAAAGTTGCACTGAAATATTAAAATATATTTCAACATTAATATTTAAAGATTAATATTAGTATTCAATATGTAAAACATGAATATATTCAGTCATCTACTTATGCAGTTAATTGGTTCCAAGGATTTCTGCACAATTTGAAAATCTGCATAACTCAAATAATGCATAAATATGAAATATTTTTAATGATGTTTTTAGAAATAGTTGTTGCTTGCATTGGCACAGAACTTTTTACATGTTCTATGGTTCTATCTTTAATTTTTATGATGTTTCTTTATAGTTGATTCGCCCATTTTACTTGCATGAGTAATATTTACAATCTTTTCACTTTTCTCACTTTGTTTTATTATTTGTAATTTACTTTCCAAAGTAATTGCTCTTTTTTTGAGTTGTTTTTACTACGATTGGCCATTTTATATTTCTCTGTCATCTTTATAGTTTGAAGAAAAAATAAATTATAATATTAGTATTATAGATGATTATAATAGTGTTTAAAAACCACATAAGTAGAGGACTGATTATAATGTAATATTAAAATAATAAATGTTCTGTGAAATTATTCAGTAAATCATCAATTCATTCTATTTTATGATCAATACATAATAAATTCCTACAGAATTGAAATAATTCTTTTAAAAGTTGAAAAAATTATTTTAAATTAATATAGCCATAAATTTGAAAATATTAATCTCTAACAAGTATACACTACTAAGAATGAAGTCTACTGAAAAAATTAATAAAACTAACCATTCAATTTTCAAGAAAATTTATTTAACACATGACATACTACTTATTTAAGTTATATTTTGATTAATTACATAACTATCAATTCTAAAAGTGCATATAATAAGTCCCTTACTTATATAGTTAATCAAATATCCATACAAACTGAAAACTGCACAAATCCAATAATGCTTGCATTCAATATACATGAATATGTACATTAATAAACAGAATGATTAAATAGAAATAATAAGTATAGATATGAAAATTTAAAGCCAGAAGTAATATTTCTGCAAAAAATTACTTGAAAAAAATATTTTTATTTATGTTTATAGATATCCAATAAAAAAAAAGAATCAAAAATCTGCAGCTCTCTGAAACTGCACAATTGAAATTACAAAAATTTGAATGTTTACCATATTTTTACATACATTATGTTGAACTAAGTATAAGCCGTACTTCCTACCAAATTCATTATTTTTAAAATTAAAATGCAATTAATAAATGCTGCATAACATATGAAGAATGCACATAACACGGTTATCACTCTTTTAGACTTGACTTCTAGTTATTGAAGATGACAATAAAATATTAAAAAATTAGGAAAATTAATGAACATTAATTATTGATCATGTCAAATGATTAGATAAAGAAAATAAAGAAATGGCATTTACAATTCTGAATAATGATAAAAATAACAACAACATTCAATTAATTTAGTATTAAAACTTGATTTATTGAGTATTGAAAATTTATTGAATAATGAAAACTTATGAAATGAAAAAAATGTAATTAGAAATTATGCTTCTCATCAAGTAACAACAAATAAATAAAATTATGTCAATTTAAATGTCACATGAAAATGTGACATTTATTCTGTTGTGGGTAAACAGAAGATACATAAAAATGAAATTGATGTAGTTTTTAATTTATAATAAGATTATTTATTATGTATAAAGATGGAAAAAGAAAATCAAATAAAAAAGATAATATATTCATTCTATTAATTCCTAACAAATCTATTAATTATATCTTTTCAGATTTTTTTTATCTTTATGAATAAATTATTTCTTTCAAATTCATGTTTGAAAAATAAAAATTTTCAAACATGAATTTGAAAGAATATGCCCAAATCAACTTAATAAATCCATTTTATTGATTTGTTACATCCTATCCATTTATTTTTAACTCTCTCTCCTGATTTTTTCTCAAATATAATTACATTTTAAATACTTTCTAATGACTTTTTCAATCTGAATGCCTCTCAAACAGCTACAAGGAGTTTTCATATTCCATATGTCAAATCAGCCAAATGAAACAAAATTTTCAATTTATGAGCAGTTACAACAAATAATCAACAGGTGACAGATATTTTTTGATTATTATTATATAAATTTACCCTGCCAAGTCCTAATAACTTTACTGATCCCCAAGTGCCAAATAGACTTATGTTAAGCCTAATGGACGTTTTTATAAATTTAAACACTTTTATTTATTTCAGTTTTTATGCATCATTATTTATTTTTATCAGATATAAATGAATTTTTCTTATTTTAATTATTTATGCCTAAAGTTATAGAAATACCTTCTATCTAATAACATCATTTATTAAAATAATCTGAATTTAATCTGTTTTATTAGTCTCTATTCAACAACAAATATTTATATATATAAAAAATAATTCATTTTTAAGCATATATTTATTAAAAAGTTTGTTTTTAATAGATTGTATTGATGAAATAATAAATACAAAATATTAAATATATCAGAAAAATTTTTCTCATTAAAATTAGAAAATAAATTATTTTAAGAATAAGAGGCAATAATCAAATTGCAATAAGCTATAAACAATGAAAAAATAACATTGAAAGAAAATCATTCCAACTTCAAAGAACTATAGTTCGAAGTGGCAGAGTAAGCTAGTTTGACCACAGTGAACTATAGTTCAAAGTGGTAGCATTCAGGTTAAGGAAATTTGCCTAATATATTTAACAATGGATGATAAATAAATATTCATTTATTCATTCTAATTATATTCAAATCTTGTGTTTTTCCTAATATATCCAATTCTCATTTCCTAAAATTTAATTTTTAATAATTAAAGTGTTCATTATTCATCCTACAGAAATGAAAAAAAAAGAACAATATTATTAGAATAGCAAATAAGCTATCAATATGTAATTTTAATATGGAATTTTTCTTTTGCTGATTTTAATTATATAATTCATTCTCTTTATAGAATGTGCAAACAAAATAAATTATATTATTAAAATTTGATTTTTTTTTATCCTCCAATAATGGTAATAGTTATTACTTTTTTCCCATTATTTTCAATATTGTTTTAGATAAATTTATTTTATTAAATATAAACAACAAAATAGCACTATCAGTAAATATAAAATGTTTATTATGCACTATTACTGAATTACACAGTAATAATGCTTACTAAGAATTTTATAATTGTTGATTAATGGCTTTTTTGTTATCTATGATGATACAAGCAAAAAAATACTATATTTAGAGATAAGTGGTTATTTAAATATATTTTTTTTTATAAAATATCTCAATGATTTAGATTTTATATTACATAATTTAAAATTGTAAATAGACTGATGGAAATTAATTATATTTATTAAATCTTAAACTGTAGCAATATGAGCATTTATAGTAAAATGATTTGTTGCATTTAAATGATTATAACTACTTAACTATTGATTTACTAAGCTAATAGTTATCATCAAAAGAAGAATACAAAGAAAAAAATTTGATAATTAAATATATAGAATTAAAATAGCAAATATTGAAATCAGGATAGTAAGCATAAAAAAAATTGAAAACAATCAAATATAATTACATTTAGAAATTTAATCAGTCAAGAATATTATTAAAAAATAAAATCACATAGATCAGTCTACTATTTTTAATCTAAAATAAAGAATAAAATCTGTAACAATTTATAGCAATCAATCAACAATGCTGAAAATGAAAATTCTCTGTTCCAGTAGTCTTAAGTTAAATAAATCTTCAAAAATTTTTAAACATAATTAATAATCTTTTGTTTCTCAGAATGCATTAAATCCTATCTAGTAAAAAAAATTAATATCCCTTAAGTGCATATGAAATAAAAGTTTTTAAATCTGCAAATTGTGAAATGCAAAATGCATGAAATCAAAAATTTTATACATTTTGCAATATTGGAAGTTTAAATGTCATTATAGAAAAATTATTAAAAATTGAAATTTCAATATCAGATGACAAAACTTACATATACAGTCGATCCCCGATTTATGTTACTAATTGATCTGGGAAAATGCCACATAAATCGGGAATCACGTAAGTCGGAAATCAATTTTCCATAGGAATCAATGGTAGAAAGGGTTAATCGGTTTTCACCT
>WUQG02247074.1:0-20523 GCA_011317285.2 Androctonus mauritanicus | reverse complement strand
AATACTAAGGCATTAATGTATACAATCCGTGCTTGCACGATATTTTTGGGGGTTTGCGAGCAGAGAAATCAACGATTCCCCTTACATAGGCCTTATTGCTCGCACCTACCTTATACATTAACACGTTTATTACTGAACAAATATATCTTCAATGCAAATTAATTTACATCTATCATCTTCTAAGAATGCATCTATTAATATAAAATCAGAGTTTATGTATTATAGATAACGTATTTTGCGGGTATTTTGTACTTTTTACGTTACGGATATAGCCTATACATACATATGCGAAGAAGTGACAGTATAACTTAATTAAACTGGAAAATAAACATCATTTTCTGCATTTCTTAATAAACAAAAATAACTTATTTCCTTGAGGTTTTACGGATAAATATTAAAAAATTTATCATGTAATCATATTGAATAAATTAAATAGATATAACTGTTTAAACTGAATAAATAAATACTGAATAAATTATATGGATATAACTGAACATATACTGAATAAATTAGATAGATATAGCTATTTTGTTGATTGTTTTTTTGGTCGCCAGAGTATTTCTTTCGATCTTGTTTATATTATTTCTTAACAAGCTCTATAATGAATACTTTCTTCATGAATATTCATAATTTTATTAACGAAAATACGGAGATTATAGAGGGGGGAAAAAAAAGATTAAAATGATAGAATTGAGCATTCTGAATTTTTTATTGGAGATTTTTCGATCTTCTCGTGAAATGGATAATCTTAATTAATTTGTTTCATTAATTTTCTTCAGTATGAAATGCCAGGTATAATAAATGAAACAAACAAATTTCACCATTTAAGAGAGAAAAATCGGGAGAATGTTAGCAGTAGTGCTCTCCTGAATTATATTAAAATATCAGGATTTAAAAAATATTAAATTAAAAATTGCGGTGTTGAGTTGGTTTATGGCGATAAATCATAATAAATTTTATTAATATATTTTTGAAAACACGAACTGTTCGAATATAATTCTCCATAAAAATTTCTCCTGAATCCACTCGTTATTCAAAATGCTTTTATTAACAAAATTTTATATATGTAAAGAATAAGGAATGTATAATTTTTTTATATTTATAAATTTGTAAAGATTCAGAGAATATTTATTTAAAATTGAAAATGAAAAGATCTTATAAGCGGTGGCCAAATTGCGGCTCTTCGATACCTTCAATGTGAGTCCATGCTACAAAAATCATGGACAAATATCTGTTTAACTTTAAAAAGATAATATATTATTTGTTCATTTATTGTAAAAAGGTAGTATGCATCTATATATAAAAATATAATATACAATTTTTGAAACCATTGTTAAGATTATCCGGATAAACTGATGCTACTCTCATTGATCCTGAAAGAAACTAATTGCTGCTCTTAAGTATTTGAGATTCTCCTATATGCTCGTAGTGACATGAAGTTTGGCCACCCCGTTTCCTATATAAAATGCAATATATTATTTTTAACTTTAATCCATTAAGTTCAGAATAAAAGCAAAGTGCCAAAATTAATAGACAATATAATTTTATTGTGATTTAGTAAGCGATAGTAAACTTATCACAAGATTTCACTTTGATATTAAACTCATATTCTTACCGGTTAGCCGATTTTGGAGTAATTTTGGAATTGTGGCTCTCATTGAGACCGAAAGAAACTAGTTGCAACTCTTAAGTATTTGAGAGTTTCCTATGTGCTGGTATTGTCATGAAATTTGGCCACCCCGTTTCCTGTATAAAATGCAATATATTATTTTTAAGTTTAATCCATTAAGTTCCGAATAAAAGCAAAGTGCCAAAATTAATAGATAATACATTTTTATTGTGATTTAGTAAGCAATAGTAAACTTATCACAAGAACTTACCACTCATATTCTAAGCCGATTTTGGAATATCATCTATTTATCGAGATTGCTATGTTAGAGTTATCGCTCCTTAGAACTAGAAAAGATCTAAATATATAGAATGATCATCAATATATATTAGTATCGAGAGCTAAGAAAGTTATATTTTAAGATAGGCGGTTTTAGTGGAATTATAATGAAAAAAACTTTTCCTGCAGAAAAAGTTTTGCGTTTAAAGTAAATGTTGACATTACTTCCAATCACATTCAGTCGAATGTTTCATCATGTTTCTTCTATTCCATATCCGTTACATATTTTTATTTTTTATACACTAAGAGAAAACTTGACAAATAATTTATGATGTCCATATAATTTACTATAGTGGTCCCGTACGAAAATCTTTAATATTATTCGACGAAATAACCATTTGCCTACGAAGAAATTCTATGTCAAGAATAGTCCTTTTCAGGCAGGAAAATCATTAAAAGTCATCAATTTTATTATGTTATTTAGTATCTAATAATTAAAAAAAAAATTCCAATAATTCCTTACGCAGATTCCTGATCTGGAAATTAAACTAGATTATTAAAATTTTTTTTTTCTAATTAAAAATGAGAGTACATTTTCATGATAAATAGCTCATTGCAATAATATATTTTTTTTTTAAAGTTCTTAATCCCTGATATGCATTAAATTAACATCGTTTCGACGCTTTAGTAGCTCTACGTATATATAACATGACCATGATTCCAGAAACTCATAATTTTAACTGTTATTGTTTTACCAATAAAAATAAAATAATAAAATAAGTGATGATTTACATAAATTTATTTCCTTTAATTATTTTAAAAACTCGGAATTAAGCAGTTATTGATAAAAAATAAAATAAAATAAAATTTGATGGCAACATTCCATCGGTGTGTGTTTTTTTTTTTTTTTTAATTTTTTTATTAGAAGTTTCTGTTTTCTTATATCAGATATGTGATACTGGCCAAAATATGAAATAAAAAAAAAAAAAAAAAATTTAGTCGATTCCATCCACAATCATCATTGCATTAACTGAAGATGCAGTTTAAAACTGAAAGGATGTAGTCGTCTTCAAGAAAATTAATAAAAGAATTTATCGAGACACAAGATTTATTCGTCCATTTTGTTACATAAAAAATATATTTTTTTGTGAAAGATAAATTAATATATATATATTTCTTCTTCTTCTTGTTCTTATAGATTATATTAATAAGTTAAACAGTATTTTTGAAAAATAGAAAATTGTTTTTGTAGTCATTTTTATAAGATATGCAAAATTTTGCACAATGGATAACAACAGTGCAAGTCGGATTCTCTCTCTCAGTCAAGTGAATTTTTGAATAATTTCTCATTCTCTCTCTGGTAATGCATCCTTTGGGTCTTGTTAATTGCCAAAACACACGCCATTATGTAACTATCACAAAATAATTCGCGATTTTGTTGCGATAAAATTTTCGAAATGTTAATATTTTTTTTTTTTTTTCAATTCGTTCAAATTTTTAAGAAGGAAAGAAAAATTGCTCGAATAATTTAATTATTTCTCTCGAACTTATTTTATATTTAGATATTATATATGAAAATTTATCAAGATTCACCCGGTAAGAATAAATTTTTCCTGTTTTTTTTTTTTTTTTGTTCTTTTCCATAGCAAAGTTTATTATTTATTGAACGAAAGCTTTAATAAATTTTCAAAAATAATTTTTTAATGCAATTTTTATCGGTTGCTTGATGTATTTGTATGGCAGATAGTTAACTAGGAAATTTCGATTAGTAGGGAAGAAACTATATGCATCAAATCAATGAAAAGATATAATAATCTAGGCAGTTTTCCAATACGCGTTTCTTACCTGTACCAAAAAAAAAAAACAAGCTACGATAATCAACCGTTCGCCACATTTTTGAAATTACCTGTCAGTCGGCTTGATGTAACCTTCTTAGTTCGACTACAAAAGAATCAACTGTAGCCAATCTGTTGCTATGAGTAAATACACACAGCCAACGAAAGATATTGGGTAATATTTTAAGTCTTGACAAGTCCAGAGTGGCTTGTATGACAACCGACCTAGTGGATAGATGAACGAAGAGAGACCACACTTTCCATCTTTTCTTCGTTGTGTTTCACTCGAACGAGTTTTAACTCGACGATGAATTTTGATTCTGTCATTTTGTCGTTTCAGGTTCTCAACTAAAGAAGCAGCCACACATGCCATTGTCGCTACTCACAATACAGATATCATTGGTCAGACAGTCAAGTGTTCGTGGGGTAAAGAATCCGGCGATCCAAACAATCAACAGCAACAACAGGTAGATGTATGGATCCGATTTTATCGATTCGTTTCCTAAAATAAGATTATTTTAAAGTAATTTAAAAATTCCTTTTATGTATACATAGAATATAGCAGCTCAGTATACCTATCCATACCAACAAATGGGATACTGGTACCCGCAAAGTTATCCTCAAATACAAGGACAGTTTGTGCAAGGAATGCAATATCCTTTCAGCCAGTATTATGGACAAGGATTTGGGTAAGCATTGCCTGCATCCGTGCTGGCTTTCTTCCTTTTAGTGTATCATCTATTGTCTTTCAACAAACGATTCTTAACGTTTTGAATATTCTCTGCGATGCGGTTGTTGTGTGAGTCGCTTGCAAAATCGGAAATTCTTGCTTTGTATATTTTAATAGCAATGAAACAGAACGAAAGGAAGGCAGGAGGAAAGAAAGAAAAAAAAAAGAACGTCTTTATAATACGCGTGCATTTATGTGAGGGTTTTTCTCCATCCCTGGAAGACGAGCCAGCATAACAAATCACAAATGGAAATTCGCATTCTCTTCGTTGACGCAGTGCATATTGATTTTTGTGACCTGCATTTTGTCACCGGAAAACGAAACGATTCCTTGTTGGTCCCTGAATGCTAAACTTAGATCGGTTCTCTTAGGTTGTATTGAGTTTCATTTCATAACGCGCAAAGACAATCCTGCATTTTTGATCAAATTCGCTCGTGCAAAAGTCATTTATTCACATATTTTTTTTTTTTTTTCCTCCCCATCTAAATTCACAGAGAAAATAAAAAAAAAAATTTAAATATCCTTTCGGAAACTCGCGGCAAAGGTTATTTTCCGAATCACAAATTCGCTTATCAATAGATAAACCGTTTGGAAGTTTGACATTCTAAAAGTGTATTATGTTAATCACTACGGAACAAATTTTAAGTCTCACTTTTACGCGTACGGTTTTAACAAGTGGAGTGTTAATTTTGCCTCGTTACTTTTAATAAATGCGTACATTTTCATTTAAAACAGCGATAGAACAGATAATAGTTCTCAAACTTGACATTTAAATGAAGATAAAACACTCGTTAATACATCAACCCGATACGGTTTACCTGTTGACGATGTCACCGATATCTAAGTTATAATCAGTTGTTATGCAAATACTAAGTGCATCGTTTATTACGTGCATTTAGACTTTGCAAAGCCGAATATTTCTCAAATATTTAACTTGTGCCTAACCTATCGATATAGAACAGTGAAACACATTTAAGTAAATCAATAGCGTGATTGCGGCTTGTCACGAAATCTGACCATATTCGATACATTTGAAGCGAAATTTGTATACTTTATTTATTAAAATTGATTTAAAACAGTGCCACACCTATATGTGTGCCTACGTGCTTTAAATATCGCCATTATCCGGTTAATGTCTGATGAATTTAAATTAGAATTTTCGCCCGAACTTACTATAAAATTTCGATTTTATATATATACACACACACACATTAATTCGATCTCTATCGATAATTAATTTTCGTCTGTAACAAATAAATATATAAAAGTCGTCGGGAAAAATGTATTAAAAGAAAAAAAAATCTCTGTAGTTTTCAATTATTTGATCGTAATGTTGGTCAGTTCGTGTTTGTGTCGTTTTGACAGGCACAGTTTGTCTCCCATAACTGAACTGCACCTTGGCATGAAGCCATACTGCTGCACTCCATCCATCAAAATGGTTTAAGTAGAGATCATTTCTTATCTAAATGAAGGCGACAAACCATTTCTTATCTGAAAAGAATTACATATTGGATAATAAGAAGATTTAATTAATAAAAAGAAACTTTTCTGTATAATCGAATGAATTATCGCGATAATAAGTTAACATTAGTTCTAATTATCCGCTTAGCCACGTTATATCGGATACATATATATATATAAATTTCAATTATTGTGTTATGTTTTTTTTTTTTTTTTGTGTGTGTGCCACTTTAGGAATTTAATTTGTACTCGAAAACAGTTTTAGTCGTCTTAGTTCTACTGTTAAAGTAGCAATTGTGTGTACATGTTTGTTTATTCTGGAGATTTTCTAATTATTATTATTATTATGTTTTTTGTTTTTTGACACTCGATTGGTGATAAACAAATAGTTTTGTTATTTGATTGATGAATTTTCTTTTATTTTTCGAAACGAGATTCAACAATTTCACTAATTTATTAAATGGGGTTATTAGATCAAATAATCTTATTAGGATATTGGAGGATTTGTTGTAAAAAGAATTCGGTGCATCTCTCTCGTTAGTGAAAGATGACAATTTCATTACTGTGTCCAGTCGAAAGCCGAGTTAATGAAATTGATGTTCATTCTTCCTTTTTCTTTTTTCTTTTTTTTTTTTTTAAAGAAAAGTTATGGAACTGTTCTATAATTGGCCATTCTCTCTTTTCCACTCGATATTTTGTCGTAATAACTTTATATATATATTTCTTGCTATGTAAACAGATTGCTTTCTTTACGTCCGACGTCGGCATCAGTACCAAAAATTGAATTGACAGTTAACACGTCGCAGTTAACGTCTGATGAACGTTACGCTGTAAGTAATTATTTAACACAGAAATGTTCGAATCGACTTATTGTTTGTTAACCGTTTTTTGCGATAATTGCAGTTGATAAATTTTGGCTATTTTGCGGGTTAAAACTTTTGTGAAAGTTTGATATTATGATAAGTAATACGAGATGTGAAAACTTTTCTAGTTATAGAATAAAATATCGAGCGAACAAATATCTATCTCAGTATCATACGATTTTTTTTTTTTTTTCTATTTTTACTACATAAATATTTGTTTCTTCTTAAAAATTTTTAGCGTAAAATATGCAAAAAATAAATATTAATAATGCTGTTAATCATTCTATACTTTAAAATAAATAGATTAATATAAAAAAATGAGATTTTAACCTTTGTTCTTTTCTCGTTTCGACACGAACTATATAATCTTCTATCGATTTATATAACTGGTTTACCAAAAATAATTATATTTTTTTTTCTCTATTGGTAGAATGGGAATGCAGGCAATGGCATGGCAAGGTATTCCTGGTCAACCCCAAATGGCAGCAGCAGCAGCAGCAGCAGCCGCAGCACAGACTCCCATGGGCCAAGGACTTCAACAACCAGGGATGATAGGTACTTATCCTATGCAGCAGTACCAGGCTCAGTAACTGACGCCAGGTCGATCTATTTGCACTCCCCGAAACTTAGTTAATAACGAATCATCATAGGATCCCACCAAAAAAATATATATATATATTAAAAAAAAATATTGGAAAAAAGTTGAACAATGGGCATTTGGGCTCCTAAGCGATTTGTCTACAGATACATGTAAACATATATATATATACATATATACACATACATAAACATATACATATATATATGTATACATATATATATATATGTATGTATATGCATATATATATATATATATAAGATATATGTTTATATATATATATATATATATATATTAACTAATCTTATTATAGCACCTCTTGTTTAGTACCTCTGTTCCGATTAGCTGTGTCTGTTCATGTCCAGTTCCGTCGCCCTAATGCTTTGCTATTGAACGGAAAACGAAGGAAAGTTAGTCAAAACATAATATTAACCATATTTACGCGTCCGCATTTACGAACAGACCATGAATGGATACGCGAATGTTTGTACGTATGTGTCAATGGGCGGGAAGGGAACATAGTGGAAAAAAAATAATAATAAAATATTCTCGCGTCCTGCATTTGTAAACTGTTGTAGAAAAAAAAAAATTTTTTTGCGATAGTTCGTTCGTCTTGACTGTAGGACTGTTCGGTTTCTGGATTGTGGTTGTGAAAATGGACAAACAATCTCAGATCAATTTGTTTCCGATCAGACCCGCGTGTACGAGAGTCAAGACCTCGATTTGCACGCAATATATATATATAAATATAATATATATATAGTTTATCCTCCCGAAAAAAAAATAAATAAATAAATAAAGAATGTGCGGGTGGGTTAATATCCCTCTGCCTTCGTTTAAAGAGTAGTAATATTTAAAAAAAAAAAAAGGCAAGAAACCTGCAATGTTATATTCTGTACCGTGTTATAATGAAAAATAACTGTATTGTCCCGTGTTGTTCGATTTATCCCGCTTGTTGCATTCGTTTTGTTGTCTGCACATCTTTGTCTCCAAGCACCTGTTCTACATGCTGTAACTTCCTGTTGGAGACACCAGCCATTATTGGCTTCCAAGCAACAAAAAAAAAAAATTATATAGAGGGAATGGACAAAAGATACCCCCTGCTTTCAACATGTACAGTGTCCGTTACAATCTCCAATTTTTGTCCCCTTTTTTGGAATTTAGACAAAGAAATTAGAGTCCTATTTTCGAACCTTGCTTCCATTATACTGGAAAAAAAAAAATAAATAAATAAATATATATAGAGAGAGATCAACGGGAGATTTAAGAAACAAAAAAATGCCTTTTTTCATAATAATATTATAATGACGATATATAAGAAAAATAAAAAAAAAATTTTATATTGGTTTTTAGCGCTTGACCGTTACAATCAGTTGCTTCCAGATATTTTTGGAAACAGATTTAAAAAAAACGTTTAAAAAGAGTTTATTTGTAAAGAAAGCTTACATAATTACTTTTAAATATATTCCCCAGCAGACTTTTACGACCCTTTGGAATTAGTCGTCAGTTGTTATTAATAAAGAAAAAATATAAGCCAATATTTTCATACTGGATTGTGCTCGACCTGTATTCAGTTGCCACATCTGAAAGAGAAACAGATATAAGTCGCAAAAAATTGCCAAGTCCCGAAAATTGACGTAGATGACATATAGTAGAAAAATACCTGGTGTACAAAAATAAATAAATAAATAAAAAAGAACGGATATGTAGACTCTTTGTCCATTTAGAATGGGTGGATCTTTCCTGTTCTGCCAAAAGGTGTTTTCATTATTCAAAATGGCGATATCCGCACAGTTTATCGCAAAATTCAAGCCAACTGTAGGAAAAATGAGCGAATTCGTTTAAAAACCTCGTAGATTTTGCTAGGTTCTCGTAGATTAGTAAAAAAAAAAAAAAAACATATAGAATATAAGATAAGCTGTGACAATTTTTTTCTCTTAAGACCCGTTCAGAGTCGATGAGACGAGATAACAGTTTCTCCTTCGGTGATGCAAAAGAAATATATAAACACTCTCTCACACCATCGGCTGCTGTCTTTGTTTAAAAAATAAACAAAAACAGACAAAAAAATTAAGCGTTCTGCTCTGTCTACAGATTCGGGCTACCTTAATCCAAATATATATAAAAAATAAGTCCCATCTCCCCAATCTCCTCTCTCTCTCTCTCATCCCGATTGTAAGCGGACAGGCGCTTTTGCCGTAGAAAAGTAGTTCACTTTTTCTTGTAATAAATCGTCGTCCTCAAATTTTTGGGCTCACGGAGCCGACCCACGACGGAAAGTAATATAGTAATGTAGACACTTAGATAATTATGTAGCTCATCATCACTAGAAATTATTTAAAAAAAAAAAAAAAGTAAATAAGGATGCTGAAACGGAAGTTATCCTCCTGTCCATCCCTTATCCCGCATTCCCTCTTCCCCTTACCAGGTCGGAGTTGGGATATATATAAAAATAGTTAGGCAGTGTACATAACAGGTCACTTTTTTATCACGTTTAACGAATTAACCGTCACGAAACTTTTTTTTATATTTATTTTTTTTTTTACTCGATTAGAACAGATTGCGTTAAGAGATATTAATCGAATATCGTTCCGATACGTTTATTTAAATTAAGAAAAAAAAAAAAATCAAATAAAATATGAATAAAAATATTTAAAACATTCACCTGAGTTTCCGAAATATATTTCTCCTCGTTTTTGTTCAATGCCAAAGTATTCTTTCTGAATTATTCGCGTTTGTTTGAAGTACACTGCAAGTAAAACGCAGTTGTTTGGAGGGAACAGCTCAGAGGTGCAGTACTAGGAATTGTTCTGGTGTGTTTGATGTCTTAAAAACCTAGTACTGGCCTATTTATTTCCCCCATCTGTTGGGTTATAGTGTTTAGATGAAGAAATGATAAACTGATGATGTGTGGAAAGAGAGGAAAACTGTTATTTATGTTGAATCCCACTTCCTCCAAACTTGATAACACCGGATATGTGGAATTAAAGTTGTGGAGGTAAAAAAAAAATAGCAGAGAAAATAAAAAGTGGAGAATTTGTATGTTTTCTTTCTTGTGGTGTCCTTTCTTTCTAATATAAATTTCACTCTCGCAGGTGATCGATATACGTATACATATATAACGTTCGCGTACTAACCGAAATGAATTAACAAATGTTTTCTGACCCAAACACAAGTAACACGGTTAATCGAGTATCTAATGTACCACGACTCACCGACAAGCAGAAATGCTTGAGAAGTTACTTATTTGTAAAACGAAAAGTAACGTTCGATAAATAAAAATCTAGAAGAAACTACAAAGAAAACAGTGGCAACTGTTGGCGCGAAAGAGAAGAAGAGAAGAAGAAGAAGGAAAAAAAAAAAATATTATCAGCGCACTTGCATACCTTTCCTGTCAAAACGAAAGGAAAAATTAAACTGTAAAGCTATTCAAATTTAAAATAGAAAACTTAACAATGGCATTCTTTTCTTATTCTTTATATGACTAACTCTGGAGAACGGGAGATTCTATCCGATCCCATCTCTTTTACTAATGCGAATTTTATATATATATATAAACTGCTAAGTAGTAATATTCTCGTCTTGTATGTTTTATCTGAATAATCACCACCATTACACTGCTTAAGTGGTTTCTACCATATTCAAAAAAAAATTCTTTTTACATGTTCAAGTTTACTCGCATAAGCCAAACTGTTCCAAGAATATTTGAAAAAATATATATATATAAAAATATTTTAGCACACGTTTCATTGTTTTCTAATTAAAAAAAAGAATGTAAATTAGTAAATTAAGAACTTTTAAATATTTTGGCATCACATTGTGTGATTGCCACCACAGATTTTGGCATTGAAGTGTTTCTGGAGAGCCAAGAAAGATTTTACGGATTGCTCTTTGACGAATTTTTTTTTTTTTATCGGTGATCACTGTAACAATTAGGTAAATAACAAACTGAAGCGAAAAGTTATTACATCTTTTTTTGTTAAATAAATAAAATATGTAAATTTTTATTTATGTAAAAATTGGACAGTTGGACATCATCAAACCTTCGTGGATGGAAGACATCTGTAACACATACATACAAAAAGAATTTTTCTCAACTTGCGAACAATGTTTCGCTCTACAAACTACTATATTATCTATATTTTCGAATCTATATTATCTATACGAAACTTTACTTTCTGCAGAGAAGGTACGAAACTTTATTTTCTGCACACAAATTAAACTGTGGCGTTAAAATTAAAAACATAATAAATTCGAAACTTCAAGGATAGAAACTACGAAACTTTATTTTCTGCACAAAAGAAATTAAAAAGGTGGCATTAAATTTAAAAAAACACAATTTAACAAATTCTGAACTTCAAAATTCCAAAGATAGAAACTACACAGAAGTGCCTATATCGATATGGCTTTGCGTAATGGCAGTTTGTCTTGGCGACTCGAAAGCATGTCAAGCTTTATTATTCCCAAACATTCTGATTGACGTGATGGACAGTTTTCATTCATCAAACGTTTGTGGATGGAAGACATCTATAACACACAAAAACACACACACACACACACAAAAAAGAACTTTTCTCAACTCGAGAACAATGTTTTCGGTCTAAAGCCAGTTAAAAAAAAAGAGAACTAATTTTTTTAACATCTGCTCCAACTCATATTTTTTTTTTTTTTTTTCTCGTAAAACTTTATTACTTTACTTGTCTTATTTCTCTTTTAACGTTTAACAAACAAGTATTTTTACCGAAAACATCAGGCAACGGATAAGTAGTGTCTGCATTTTTAAATTTTAGAAGCAATATTATAAAAATTTTAAACGCATTTTTCTCTAGAAAATTCATTAGAAATTCTTCATTTTTTTTTCCTTCTTCCATCCTTTTTTAAACGCACTTGTTCATTATATATATATATATAGTTCTTATCACACAAATTGTTTCTAAAATATCAACTTACGTTTAATTGTTAATTTAATGACATCCATTATTATTCTAGATTTTCTCCATTTTAAGATAACCGAACTTGGCTATAATTAAAAGATTATTATTACTCTAGAATATATATATAGACCGCGTACAGAACTGGAGATTATATTTTCCTACTTAAAAAAAAAAAATATTTTATTAAATTTCGGTTTGTTAAAAAACATAAATTAGATAAATTTTTTGATAATTAAGAAAAACATAGTAGCATCTGTCGAGACTGGTATCACTTTACGTGTACGAAATCACCGTATAAAAATAAAAAATAAAAATAAAAATTGATATCAGAAATCTTCACTTTTAGATTTAACATAAAATAAACAATATTCTCTCTATCCCATAATAATAATAATTACAATTAAAAATTTAATAAAGTTTAGTTGATAATTTAGCATCGAAATGAGGTTTCCAAAACGGGTAATTACATTATTTCGACTGAACTGTACCATACTGAAAATTATATCATAAATATTTAAAACTTAAATGACTCTGCTTGAATTAGCAGAGATCATCGCTAACTACTTAAATTTATGGATAGTTTAAACTTTTAAGAATTACTTCGATTAAATATTTATAAATCGTCTAAAAGATAATCGGTTAAAACGAAATAATGGACGACAAATAAAAAAAAAAAAAAACTTGGCAAATAAATTCTCTAAATTTTTATTTTTCAGAAATTTTTGAAAACGGTATCGAACATTCGGATGCGCTTTCTTGTTTTTTAATTAATTAAAAACATCTGTCCGTGTTTCTTTAATCGCAAAAAAATAAATAAATAATAAAAATTAGCATTTCTCTCTACTAAATTTGGGAATGTATATGTAGGTGAGACCGGAGCTCCAGATTTGTCCGAGCTCCAAATATTCAAAATTTTTAAGTTCAAAATATGCAGTTATTCAGATCAAAAAAATATATAAAGTGCCCAAAGATGTGTTTGTTCATTACTGAAAATTTCAATGCTTTAGGAGTAATAGAAAAATATAAAAAAATTTCTAAACTGAAATTGTAACAACTAGCCCCGGTCTCTCCTATACATGTGGTTAAGTTCTTGGTAAGATTGCATACATTGCAAAGCCCCCCAAATAAAAATGGTATCGATCGATAGAGGGGATCGAGACACGCAAAACATCCCTAATGAACTAGGGGTCAAAGATCAAAGGTTAACGAGATATACACGCGTCTAAATAGCATAGGTAGCATAGCACACTGTAGCGAAACGAAGCACGGTAACTTTCAGCCTCTATATCTCGTAAACCTTCGACTTTTGACCCCAAGTTCATTAGGGATATTTTGCATACCTCGACTCCCTCCCTATCGATTGATACCATTTTTTCTGTGCTTTGCAACTTATGCAATCCTACCCAGTTCTTTATTTTTCTGTAGAATAAAACAAAACAGATGTTAACTAATTATTTTATATATATATATATATAAATGTAATAAATTGTTATATTTTTATACTCGATTAAAATCCCATTTCGTCTTTGAAGAGTCGGCCAAGAATAGAAGTTATAGAAGTAATAATATTCCTTGAAAAAAAAGTTGCAGTTCAAAGAGTCAAGCAAAATAATGTAGTAGTAGTAGTAGGAGACAATGTTACAGCATTTCGATTTTAAAAAGAATTCTTTTTTTTTTTTTCTTCTTTTTTTGAAAGAATAAGTGACTGAGATGAGGCGTTACTCCGAGAAACTACATCAGAATTGCGATAAAAATTGATATATGTTACAACTATCGTCAATACTGTTAAAAAATAAAATAAAATAATAGAAAAAAAAATTTCCACAAACTTTTTTAAGTTTCTTTTCTTTTTTATATGAAAAATAATAGTGTAATAATCGAAAAATTATTCTACTTTATAGTTTTTTTTATAATAATAAAAATAATAATAATTAAATGGTCTTTAAGATCCGGAGAAATTTTTGTGAAAGGGATATTTACATCTATCTAACAAAATTACGAGGGATAAAAGATGAAGTATTGAAAAAGACCTTTCATTGATTAAGCTGTAACTCTAGGAAAAGAGACCTTATTTGTTGCATTGTAAACATGTCTTTAGTTAAAATATTTCGACAAAAAAATGATAAAATATCTTTTATTTACGATGCATAGATTTTTATATAAAAAATATTTTTAGTCTCTAAACAAGTGACTGAATGTTTATCTTGTATGACGTTCCTTAATAATTTTGCTTTAATATCTTTAATTTTTTATATATATATAATTACCAAAAATTTATATAAATTCGATAAAAGAATAAATCGGTTTTATGTTTAAACGTGATAAAAATAAATAAAAAATACTCGAGAATTCTAAACGTCAAAAAAGTTTCTCCTTATTGCTTCGGTATTCGACTTAAAACTTTCTTTAATATCAATGAACGAGATTTTCTCGTGTCGATATATCTAGTCTGATCGAAATTATTCTGATTTTAGTTATACAACAAAGAAGAGTTACACATCTGCTATTCAGTTATTTTGATCCGATCTCTTTACTATCACCGAGAGACGAGAGAATAACCCGATTTTAGTAGGATTGATATCTGCACTTTTCTACCGACTGTCTTTCGTCTACAGGTAGAAATGACAACACTTTATTCATTTATGGATGCAAAAAGTTCTGCTTTACGATTTTCGAATATAAATCGGTAATAAAAGAGAAAAAATATTTAAGAATTCGTCTCGTTGGACGTTTAAAATTCGAATCTAACGAGTTTTATACAATCGTGAAAGTAAGCTTTAAAAATTCTCTTTTTCCCCCCCCCTCTCTTTTATTCTGATATATATATAAAAAAAGAATGCATCATCTTCGAAACTGAATATGAAATAAATAAATAAAAATATTTTATCACTTATTTATTAAGATCATTAATTACATAGCGACGTAACTTTATCAGTTGAGAGTTATGAGATTAACATCCTAAAATCTTCATTTACTCTTACAATGTAGCGATATGAACTGTAGACACAAAAGACTATGATTATATCTTTCTATATTCTGAGAACAATAAGTGAAAATCTACAGAATTAGATTTATATATAGGATATCCGAAAGCTGCGATCAGTTGTATAGCCGATTTATGTCTTTAACCATGCAAAAATTTGAGTTAGATTGTCGTTTATTGATGCAATTTACTTCAGGTATAGAATAGAAAATAAGGTGGTTTCAACAGTTGATTTTATGAGAATATTTTCGTGCAAACGTTAGAATAATACTATTAAAATATTTTGGCATGATTTCCGACATCTAGACGACTATCGTAACTGATAAACAGTAGAGTGTTGAAGAGTAAACTGTTGTGAAGAGAGATAGGAAGAATTTTCTTAGTCAGAAAATAGAGAATTCGTTCATCTCGGTCTTGGTGATGGATAGAAGCAACTATAGCTTTTTGAGATATTCTGGTTTGTGGAAGACTGTTCGATCAGAAAGAATGTCGAAAAGCAATCAGAATACGCTTCCTTCCAGCTCTTGTTTTTTTTTTTTTCTAGTCGAAAATTGCACCCACGTTTCTCGGTCGTCGGGTGTTTCTTTCCGACGTTTTCATTGTTTAGAAGAGCGCAGCATTTCAATGACCCGACTTGCTGGCAAGCATTCAACCCATCTCTTCTTCTTCTTCTTCTTCTTCTTCTTCCTTGTTTTCCTTAAGTAAGATCTAAGAGCGCGAGCCCGGCTTTGAAAGACTCCAAAATGCACCAAGCTGGCACCGTCCCAAGCCAAGTATCGCTGTGTCGAGACCAGGCTGCAGTTTGCCCTTCCGTCCAAATTTGATTGATGAGTGTTCCGCTTTTCAGCGATCTTGTACGAGATGGGTAGGGCATCGTAATTTTCGGCTGTTCGGCTTAAAAAGACTGATCTATTCCTTCTTCCTCGTCCACTTCCAGGTAATAATCGTTTAAACGGTAAAATAATAACCTAGATTCGAACGCACGTCACCACATCTTTCTTCCGTCTTAAAAACACGCAGAAAACATTCATTCGTGTTCTCGTGGCGACAGTTCGGAAGAAGATTTCTACACAAAAAGTTCGGCGATAATTAAGTTTTATCTATAAAAAAAAAAAGAAGAATATAAAGCGGAAACGATAGATCCAAATTTGTCTACTCTCGCGTTTTGGAAGAAATCAGAAGCGACACAGTAGGCAGGAAAAGGATCTTATTACAAACGAGTCGTGTTGTAAAACCCGCAGAGCGAGAAAAGACATTCTTCCACTCCATTCGTTTAGCATTTATCTTTTGTCCCGAGTCATCCCACTCTTTTCTTCTAACCGTTCGAGCATCAACCAGACGGTGACGAAAAATACAATATCGAATTCTGTATTGTCCAACCAGCTGTGCTCGGAGTGAAAGACCGAACTGATAATTATTATAATATGTTTTGGAACCCGAGAGGGGTCCGAATGAAGTTGCGTATGGCGCCTCCAGAGGGCAACACTACCGTGCGATCTTCCGCTAACATTCGCGTCACACGATCACTGTTAGCGATTTCTGATATGCTAGATCGACTCCTTTCTGATCCGTGACTCCCTACTTTCCAACAAGTCTCCCCCCATATTGATTTAAATTATTCATTTCGGTATCTTTAAATTCGTACGAGAATGTCGCTGAATAATGCAAACGGAATGCCTTCTTTAAGGAATAAACCGTGGATTTTCTAGCAAGCAAATAAAACTTTCCTACGCATAAGTTAATGAACTGCGCTCGTATTGATTAATTATTATTACCTCGCATAACGCAAACCCGGGCAGAGAAACCCCTCGGATTAAATGCGTGTATCTGACCATTTCTCCCTCCGAATAGCGTTTCCAATTGGCCAGAAGTTACAGGAGAGATCAATGGCGGATTTAAACTACGTTTGGATGGATCGATAGCTAATAATACAAATAATAAAAAGGTTCACGAGATTGTAAACAATCATTAACTGGCAAAGATACTCAGTAATTATAGGCGTGCTACATGGCAGATAGGTGGAGACGATTATTGCGCCAATTGGGGCGGATTTTGCTAATTGCGCCCTATACGACTCTTGTTTACAGCTCGCAAATCTTTATTGGTACAGTTAAATCCTCAATTAATATCCGAAGCCAGACGGACGGTTCAATATTCATTAGTTTAGACATGTTTTCGATGATGTCGAGAAGAAAATAATTTAAACAAATCGAATTATTTAATTAGCGTAAACGTCGGGCATTAATGAAGATTGTGATTTTTGTTGGTCTTCAATTTTTATGCATAAACACAGTGGGAGGAAGTATAGAAAGGAGAGAAGGTAATGAAATACTCGATCTGTCGCTATTAGCCTGGCCATCCGGGCAACTTCTCTCGCTGTTAATATCCACTTAAGCATTACCGTAACTTCCGTAAGAAAACGAGCAGAAAATCGACAAAAATAAAGAAGAGGAAAGAAGCCAAATTACGGGCGAGTGGCTGACGTAGTTAACATGAGAATAGAGAGATATTTAACGACACAGACGCTGCCGATGTAAATTTCCACGGGTGTCATCAACGTTTAAATGCAGTCATTAAAAATTCAACATCATTTCTTTGCAGGAAATGGGGGGAGACAGAGAAGAGATAGCCAAACAAAACAATGGCTTCTTTCCCTAGAAGTACGTCTCGTTATCTTCTACTACGCGAGACACTTCGGTTTATACTTCTTTTCACTTTCTCTAAACGATGTTTTCCGGTGTCGGATACGGTCTGCCATCCAAAACATGGAGCGTTTTTATTTTTCCTAAAAATTCCTTCCTGCCAGGTTCGATTTAATATTAATTATTCCGATTTATCGATAAGATGTCCCACTTTTTCCCTCCTCGTTCCATCCGCTAACTGGCTTTTAGTCGGTAAATTCTGCAGAATAGAGAAGGGAATTACCCTTCAACCCCGCAGCTTTCGTCCTTTTTTTCTCCCCCTTTTCTCTTTTTCCACCCGTCTGCCGCGCTTGCTTTTTTTTTTTTTTCTAGTCAACCACTATCAAGCTTTTGTCGATCTCGCTGTTTCTCGCCGACGGACGAGATCTCGTTAGTATTCAGTGATCAAAGCTGCTGGGATTTGACCGAAAGAAAAAAAGAGCGAAGACACTTCGCTCGGGGAACAAAAAAAAAGTGGTTTAATCGCCCGATTCTGTATAAGTGAATGTTTCTCAAAGAACTGGATGGAAACTATACCGGTGCTTAACGTAAGCAATTATGATCCCGAATTAAGAAATAAAGAGAAATTTCTTTGTAACGTTATTGTTCCGGTTTTAAGCTATACAAAATCATACTCATAAAGTCTCGAAAAATAAGACAAAGAAGCATTTATGAGCGCGAAAGATCTGTAGAAATTTAGTTGAGAATCTTACGAGTTATATACAGAAAAATAAGACAAAAAAGCATTCATAAGAGCGAAAGATCTGTAGAAATTTACTTGAGAATCTAACGAGTTACTATAGAGAAAAATAAGACAAAGAAGCATTTATAAGAGCGAAAGATCTGTAGAAATTTAGTTGAGAATCTTAAGAATTATATAGAGAAAAATAAGACAAAGAAGCATTTATGAGCGCGAAAGATCTGTTAGAAATTTAGTTGAGAATCTTACGAGTTATAGAAAAAAATAGAAAATGAAAAAATTGAATTTCACTCTATAATAATAAAGTTTCACAAAAAAAAAAAATGTTTGCAATTTTGTTTATAATGAAGTCCATGTTTGCTTATCGAGAAATTTTCACTGGGAGTCTGCACAGACTACTCTAAAAATTTTAAAAGTTATCAATTAAGTTACCATCTGACACTCTACCCAAAAAAAAAGAAAAAAAAAATTCTGTCTATAGTTTAAAAATAATCATTGCACATATCAATGGTTTAATGCTCCACTACTTATTCAGTTATAGAAAACTAAATGAATAGAAGATGGGTTATCTGTTCCGTTTTCTTATTTAAGTATTAATCTCTCTCTCTCTCTACTCGGTGCTGAGGTTGAAAACGTTAGAAGAGAAAAGCTATTTTGGTAAAACGCATTTGATAAATTCTAAATGTCTATCCCCAAATGTCTTTTTTCTCTTTCGCAACCCGCTCTTTTTAAAGGATGACGACATCATATTAATGGCAGTGTAGAGTATTTTAACTCCATTACGGAGCACTAGTAAACGGTTTTATTTGCTTAAGGAATGCGTTATTAAATATCTCCTGTGTATGTATTTCTATGTTTATTATTTTGCTTTTTTTTTGTTTTTAAAATTCGGGTTTTAAGAGAGCGAAACAGAAAAAATAAAATAAAATAATGCTGTTTTGCGAATTTGTGACTTTTTAAGTAGAGCGGGTCACATCTGCGTATATATCGTTTCGATCTGATATAAAGAAATTGTATTCCGAGATTTTTCTTGGCTCAAAAACATTTACATCACGTTTTGCCGAAAGAACAAAAGATACAAAAAAAAAAACAAGGAGTATGATCGAATGATATTTCCGACAACATAAAAACGTCGTTGGTTCTCATCACTTCTTCAGACCGACATAAAAAAAAACGTATTGTAGAAAATACGACTTTTGAGGAAACGGCACACATACACGTCGTTCGTTCTTCGGTTACCACGTTTGTAAAACTGCTTCTTCCATATTCAAACAATGCCCTCTGTACTCTTTCCACTTAATTGCATAAGTTGGGGATGACGGAGGATTGTTAATTTAAAGTTTTCGATCAGGGAATGGTTTCCCTTTCTCGTTTACTCGAGCTAACAGAATCGTGACGCGTCGTTATGACGCGACTGGGATGACGTAACGTTCGCTATTAAATCGGTGCGTCGAGAGCGCGAAATTTTTACTGATGTTATTCCCGTATAAATTTGAGAAGTTACTTTTAGACATAAAAGTTTAATGGTTAAAGAAAACCAAAACTAGCTAATGTGTGAGATCGATTCATCTAAATAACGTTATACGAATACAATATTTACTATTTAGGATATTTAGGATTTTTCTACTTAAACTCTACTTCGAATGATGAAAGAAATGGTAAGCGTATAAACCTAAATTTTTCAATTGTATAAGCGGTCTGTATATGTAAAAGGAATCGATTGGAAAGAGTCCTGAATGGATCCTTAAGTCGGCGATAGATTAATATTGGGAAATTTCAGAGTTAGGCGGGCATTAGTCGAGTCAGGAAAATATAAAAAAAAAATCGCGGACGGCGGCCATTTCTCACGC
>WUQG02246963.1:0-20524 GCA_011317285.2 Androctonus mauritanicus | reverse complement strand
TAGAGGAAGCCTCAGTGACAAAATGTAACAAATTTCAAAATAAACCCCCCCTTGACAAAATCCTGCGAACGCTACTGTGTAGGCCTACAATAGATATTTCACTATATTCGTTCCAAGCGAAATTTTTCATGATGGGATCGGCCAAAGATTAAAGAATGCGGATCAGTGATGCCAGGCCAAATTTCTTTAAGAAATCTAGAAGTGTAGGCCTAGGATTTTTCAAGATTTCATTGAATTACAACTAATAGAAATTAATTATTCTTTCTAAATTTATTATGGTATAAAACTGCGAAATCATTTATCATTTTTGTCACGATGATGATATCGGGGTGTGCTTATGCGATGTCATCGCGATGTGACATCATCTATTTGTTAAACGTAGTTGGTTATCGAGATTTGTCAAGGGTACACGGCGTTTGGGAATTTCAGGACTATAATAAAATTTATTTGACAATTCTTATTACATCATGATATCGGACATCCTGCCTAGTTATTAATAATAGGAAACAAAAATTTAATTTTAGATGATGATAATGAATTTACACTTTAGGTTAGTGTGAATTAAGCCACCGAATCACGAGGTATATTTTTATCATTGGCCACTTTTAGAAAGCAACACACTTGGTAGAGTCTACTAAAAGATTAAAAGATGGTGTTGAACGGAATAGGCTTGGACTCTATGAATTTATAATCTTTATGAATAAGGTCAGATTATCCACTAGGATATAGGTACACGCTTATGGGCCCCCGACAATAAACGGTTTCAAAGCAGATTAAAATTATTGAGTAATAATATAATTTATTTAAATTTATTTTTGTGCCTATAGGTCCCAAAAGATCTTAATTAGGTCCTTTTTATGGATAAATTTATGGCTGAAATATGCAGAAGTATAATTTTACTATATAATTCGTATATTATGCATTTGGAACCAATTATCTTAATACAATGACGCCACAGTGATTTCTTGCGTTATCGTCAAGTAACCCCACGTCGATGCGATTGTAACGTCATCCCAAATTTGGACATAAATAGGATTTAAATGAAGACATTTTCATTCCCGTCTAAAAATCCCCACCATTCTCTGGGGCGATCTCGATCCAGGGTCGAGGAGAGTTTCTATGCAAAGTTTGGTCCCGAGAGGTCAAACGGCGCGGGAGACTTTGCGGAACACACAGACAACAGACAAACATTGCATTTTATATATATATATATATAGATAGATAGATAAAACTGACATTGTAAACTTTAAAAATTTAAAGACTGTCATATAAAAGTAATTTACTTTTTTTATAGAAAATTCTGAATAGAATTCCGAAATGTAACAGATTTTTCAAGGGAGTCCAGAATTTGTCCATCGATGCTCATTTCATTTTCCAGAATTCGTAGAAGAAAACTTTTTTGACAATTTAAATTTTTTTGCCGCAATTATTTATCAATTATAGAGCGACTTATATTTAATTACAATACTTAAAAAAATTTTTATAAAATTTTATTCTTTAGCAAAAGTTATTTTTATACACTGTATTAATCATTCGTATAATAATAAATTTTCCTTACGAATATTTTTCAAGCGAAATATAGAAAGATGATAACAGTTAAAGCAATTTCCGTTATTATCTATCATTCTACGAATTTCTATATAATTTATTCAGTTTTTCTCTTTACTGATCAAATTCATTAAATTCAATATTCCTTATTCAGTAATTTTTATATAATAAAAGTTTCTATTATTATATTTTGAAAGAAAAAAAAATTAATAGAGGAAAAAATTTGACAACGAAGTTGACGACTAATAGAATATTATTCGATTAAACAAAAAAAAAAGAGAATATTTTCAATATTCTCGAATAAATATATAAAATATTTAAATTTAATTTATAAAACTTCTTGAATTATATTCTATTCATCTAAACCAAATAAACATCATAAGAACTTTTAAAATGCAAATAAAAATGTTTATATTTGAATAAAATCTAATTATTTGTTTTTTTTACAGTTATACAAATTTAGAAATTCGCATAATATATATATGAAACATTAAA
This sequence comes from Androctonus mauritanicus, assembly GCA_011317285.2. Taxonomy (NCBI): domain Eukaryota; kingdom Metazoa; phylum Arthropoda; class Arachnida; order Scorpiones; family Buthidae; genus Androctonus; species Androctonus mauritanicus. The sequence continues at coordinate 18,481 of WUQG02246963.1, read as the reverse complement.
ATATTAAGCGGAAATATTGTCGCGAGTGAATGATTGCGCGTTTTTTTTCCCCCCTCCAAAGAGAGAGAGAATATTATGGAGGAAGCGTTTTCCTTCTATGTGATTAATTATTATTTTCATAATTACAGTTGGATATTAAGGGCCGGTTGTACAAACGAAGACTAAGTTAAAGCGGGACTAAGCAAGAATCTTGCTTTAGCCTGCGCCGACTTTAAATTTGTCTTGTTGAAACTAAGATTAAGTATTGATCTAAGGCTTATACCAATACTTAATCTTAGTTTAAACAAGACAAATTTAGACTCGGCGCAAAGCAGACCAAGGCTAAAGCAAGTTTTTTGCTTAGTCCCGCTTTAAATTAGTCTTCGTTTATACAACCGGGCCTAAATGTTTTTGATTTCAGACTGACTTTATTTAGTGTTTTTAAAGAAAATCATAACGCCTTTTCACTCGGCGGCATCACACACACACATATACATACATATATATATATATATATATATATATATAAATATTCAATAAAGTATCAGTAATTAAAATACAGTAGCAATTCCCTTAAGTGAAAAATTTTTCGATTTGTTTACTCATTTAAAATTCTATCAGATGATTTATCTGATACTTTTATAAACTGACAATTTTATACTTGTCATTTTATAAAATCTAATTATTATTGTAAAGATACCTTGCAAAATTTATATATCTTTCGTTCAATGAAGGAATACAAAAAACAAGCAGTTTTGGAAATAATTAATTGCTTAATTTCCAAACGTGTCCTGTACTTTTGAATGATTCAAAATACGCAGTAAAGCATAAGCACATTGAATGTCATAAAAAAAAAAACTATTAAATAATTCCTGTTTATATAAAGAAAACTTTGGATGTTTGAATGCCGTCCGTATTTAAAAGGATGAAGCTGCAAAATTAATTAATTTTATTTCAGAGTTGTCTTTAATGGCCTGCTCACTCTGATAAATTTCATAAAAATTAATCAACTAGTTCAAAACTTTTTATGAAGAAATTTCTTAAATTCGAATGTCCGCCATTTTTAAATGGCGGACATTTTTAATTTTTAAATGATTTGTTCGAAACATCATAAGAAAGTATCTCAGAAGTTCGAATGTCCGCCATTTAAAAATGGCGGATATTCGAACTTCTGAGATACTTTCTTATTATGTTTCGAACGAATCGTTACACATTTAAGATATTTATCAGGAAGATAAAAATCACTGAAAATGATATCTGTGACGTAACAATTAATCCTTTATCTTCAATCACAAAAATGGCGTACATTCAAATTTCAGAAGTTTCTTCCTAATAACTTTTGAACTAGTTGATTAATTTTTATGAAATTCATCATGGTGATCAAGTCACGAAAATCAACTTTGAAACAAAATTAATTAATTTTGCAGCTTCATCCGTTTAAATATGGCGGGCGTTCTAACAAGATCTGCCATTTAAAAATGGCGGACATTCAAACTTTCATCATTTAACTCTCTTAACTTTAAGTTAGAGAATTAAATGATGGGAATCGAGATTAACTTTAATGGCAGAATCAACAGATACCATGATAATCTAATTACTTCGAAATTTATTAGCGGGAAACACATCTAGGCATGGCCATCTTGTAAATCCACTTTCCTTCCTCGAAAGTAAACTACATTAAAAGTACTCTCGAATTACTCAAAAAATGTTGAAGTACAGTAAAAAATTTAGCATTTAGTTTACGAAAATATTCTTTTTATGAAGTAAAAAAGGAATTTTTTCCTTCTACTATCACAGAATTCGCGTTTATTTTTACAGAAAAATGACTGAATGTTAAACCGATTATCAGCTGTACAAACATTACTCGGAAGCAGTTAATATTCAGATTTCTAGTCGAATGTGCACTTTTAGGATTAAATTTTAATTTTTTTTAATAAAATAATAATAATAAAACTCTTTCGCGGTTAACTGTTATCACAAGATTTTAGCACAATGAATAACAAAACAATCAAGACGATGCAGTTATTCTTACAACAATAAGTAAAAAAAAAAGTTAAGGATAAAATTTCCTATTGAGAAATTTATTTGATTAATTTTTTTCAGTTATATTTTAATATTTATTAACTAATAATTATACTAATTAAGTACCATCACATAATTAACACGTCACAGTCCAACGGAAAACATTTATCCTGCCACCATCCCTACAACAAGAATTAATTATTGTGTTGAATCATCAATTTGCAGGCATAGGATCAATTGTGTTCTGTGGAAAGATGTATTGTTAACGGAAGATGATTAAGAACAGCTCTGTTGACACGTGAAAATACAAAGAATTGTTCAGTATAGAATCTTCTATCTTGTCATCAAACTGTCAAAGGCAGAACCCGCAAAACAGAAGAACAATTTTCACAAAGAACAACGTCTCGGATAATTTTAAAATAAAATTTTTTTTTTCTTTTGTTTAACATTTATCTGATATCATTTATTAACCGAGAATGTACTTAATTAAATAAATAAATAAATAAAAAATTTGCGTTCGTTACTTAATTAATTAGTTTAATATAATTGATGAAATTAACACGGAATGAAATTAATGATGATTAAAAAACATCAAGTTAATTACTTACTTCACCTTTGGAAAAAAACAAAATTATATAGTCTGCATATATATATATATATTGCTAAAAGTATTTTTGCAATTAACTTCGTGAATTTTTCACGAAATACATTTTTAACAACTTACTAAAAAGGAAAAAAAAAAAAAAAAACTAATACTTTTTAAACGTAATAAATATTAAAATAGGAAAGTTTAATGCGATGACCTGAATTAATTTTTTAACTCTCGATTGTGATAAATCAGTTATGATTTAAATATCATTTTCCTTGATGGTAATTATCGTTTATTAAACTCTTATCTTGTTTTTAATTCGAAGAAATTCTCCAAAACTTCGACATATTTGACCCAGTTCGTTACGATTCACCACGTCGACCGAACCCTCCAAATTTTTTTTTTTTGCCGGATTTTAATCGAACAAAAAAAAAAAAAAATGATCGAATTTAAATTTATCGAATGAAAAACACCTCAGTTAACTATAGCAATAAACATCAATCATATTTTTTTAATTATTAATCTTCTTTCTGCGCGATTTTCATTCTCCAACTATTTAAAAAAAAAAAAAAAAATTCTCTTCATGCTCTATTAAAGATTTCTGCTTTCCGACTCGATAATTTTATCTATGAAATTTGGAGAAGAGAATAGTCATTTTTCTTTCGATTCTAATTATATTTAAGCTAATTTATCACAATTATATTTCTATACAGTTCAGAATTAATTAAAACCGCCATTTTCTTTTTTTTTTTCTTTTAATAAATGTCGTGTAGTTTCATTCATTCTTGAGTTTGATTCTTACAAGAATTTTTTCCGGATTAATCTCTACTTAATTTTGAGAAATTCCTCTCTCTCTCTAACATTTAAATAAAAATTATCAATAAATGTAATGAGATATTAATGGCCGCCGAGTCAATAAAACTTATATCTAGATAATCGTTATAAAAATTTCCCTAGACAGATTCGATTATTGTAAATTTTTGATAACTTTTAAGAAAGAAAGAAAGAAAAAAGAGAGAGAGAGAGAGAAAAAGTTCGATAAAGATAAGTATCTATAACGATTGTAGAAACTCTAAATATTCAATGAAGAAAAAAGTTTTAATAAAATTCTTTGTGCGTGTCAAAATATCTTCCCATAAAAATCTATATAGAAAATTTTTAAAAATATTTAAATTAGCGAAATCGTTCAAAAATCCTAATATATTTTTACGACCAGATAATGAAATTTAAGAAAATGATGTTTTTTTAAATATTTAAAAAGGTAATTATCCTATTGGGTTCGTCAGAGAAGTATAATCGGTTAATAATCCTTATTAAAATAGATTGATGGATTTAAGAAATGATCAATGATGATATATGTTTTTTTTTTTTTTTTTTCAGTGTAACCTATTACAAATCTTAGAAAAATATCGAACGAATTTATTGTTCTAAAAGTGTTCTCGAGTATTCCAATAATTGAATTAGATCGGAGCAGAAAATTAGTTCAACCTCTATTGAGAGAGAGAAAGAGAAGAGCGAGAGAAGATAAATGATTCTTGGCCAATTAAGAAGCCGAAGTTCAACTAAGGATAATTACTGTTTCGTCAAAAAGTACCAGGTTTTTTCTCACTTGGATACTTTTTCTTGTTATATTTTCTTTATAGACATCAATTTACAAGTGAGTTTACTTCCTCTTAATCTAATTTTAAAGAGAGTTTCTGTTTTCGGTAGTCGTTCCTACCGATTTTCCCATTTTATTTTTTTTTTTACCTTAGCTGTTAAACGTTTTAATTGAGATAAATTATTATTATTTTTTTTTAATCTCTCAGTTGTTGATTTATCGTCTTTTTTTTTTTAAATTATTTAATTTTCGTGATTCTAATTCGAATTTTAAACGTTTTTCTCTCGCCATAAACACGCGATAAGTTTATGACACGTCGAATTTTGTTTCTAATTTTAATCCATTATCCTAATCCATATTAATGGAAATCTCGTCGTGATTTGATTTAATAAATTACCATTAAGAGTTAATTATATATAGTTTGGTAAGTGTTTCGAATTTTAGAATATTAAAATTCGCATTAAATATGACTATTAAACAATAATTCGTGATATATACACACACGTACAGGTAAAACTTCATTAAGATGCTCTTTATCTATTTTGACATTTAATTTCGAAGTTTGCTGAATTCACGAAAAATGGACACCGTATTAAACTTCTTTAATCACGAATTATTTAGTAAAATTCGCGATAAAATTAATTAATTAAATAAATAAAACAAACACAAAATTAATTAGATTAGAAATTAAACTACTCTGCGTAAAACCCGCATGTAATTTTCAGAGAAAAAGAAATAAAAATTGCATGTTTTCCTGTAATTGTTCGTTATTTTATTATTTATTATTATTATTTTTTAAAGTAGTAATTTAATAACGTAAATAAGTAAAAAAAACAACAACGCGCTAATCGAGTTAACGCAGACGGTTTTTCGAGCGTTATTCGGTTTCGACGACTTGATAACGGAATTAAAAATTCTTTAAAGCGTCTAAATAATAATGAATATCGATTTTTGATTAGTTAACTTTATTTATTTGTTATTTTTTTTTATATTTTTTACTGTAAAAGTGGAAGAAAATTTGATCGATTGTTGATGATATTCGCTATGTATATATATATACAATTAAAAAAAAAATAGTCAAAAAAGACCGAAAATCTCTCCTTTTGCGGGATTATTTTCGGCAAAAAAACGCGTCATTTGAACAATTTTTCTTCTTATTTAACTGTTTTACTTCGTTTATAATTTATATCGTCGATAAAATACATACATTAAGAGTTTATAATCTACTGGAAAAACAAATTATACGTAAACGAATCGCATTAAAACTTTTATCTTTGATTTTATAACTTCGAAAGATATTAAGACATTTGAGTGACAAGCAAAAAAAGGAAGAAAAATACCAAAATTGACGTTGGAAAGAGGAAAGAGAAAACCGACAAAGAGCGTCAATGATTTATATCAACGAGGTTCTCTCTCTCTCCCTCTGTTTTTTTCTTTTTTTTTTCGTGGGGATAAAGAGGCCAACTTCCCTCCCAACCTAGCAGCTAATCATTAAATGGACTTGTCTTACCTCCTGTCTATATTACTCGATAAGTATACACGTCATGGGAAAAGTCTATTAGGAAACGTGGGGAAGGGATGGAAGAAGGAAACGGCAATCGCTTACACACAACAGATGTCGAATGTACAAAACCAGTAAATGTACAACTGGTTACATCATTATAAACCATTAAAAAAAAAAAAAAAAGGTATTCCTTTCTTCCATTTTAATTTGCTTTTTCGAAATTTTTAATGATAACTCGTTAAAAACACATTTTTTTTTGCATGATACCAACTTCGCTTGCAGTTAACTACAATAAACTTTACACTACAGAAACTGTTATTGTTATTATATAGATAATAAAAATAAATATTTACATAAAGGAAACGGGTCTTTAATTACACTGAAACGGTATATTTTAAACGTTATTTGTACATTAAAAAAAAATAATAATAATAACGCGTATAAAGACGATGTAGATGATGGTCGCGTATTATAGACAAGTCTACTTAGCGCGTAACTATTCGTGTAAAACTTTTGGAGATAAATACTGCCAGCATAAAAATTATGACCTAAAATTCTATTAATATGTGTACGTTTTTATTAATTACACGTTTAGAATCGTTTTTTGTGCGTAAGTCTAACTTCGACTTTACGCATGTTTTCGTGAACGTGAATGGCGATAACGTAAGGAATTTATCATCTAAATCAGTCGTAATAAGATAATTTTTATTGCATAAAACGTGTATAAGAGTTGGTCACATCTAATGATGGGAGTGGTCCGTCTAGAGAACGTTATCTGTCTTTCATATCATTAGTGCTATCCTTAACGGAGGCTACCACAGGGAAAATCTGACTTCTGAGTCGGGAGCTATCCATCTGGATCTAATTCACTAAGTGTCATATATCTATCAGCATCATTAGAACACGCTGTTGAATACGTAAATGCGAATATTGGGTTTAATTACAGCAATAATTAAAGGCAAAAAATCTGTAAGTAACTCGATTAAATCGACGATTTTACGCTCGCCAACCACAAAAGAGTCAAATCCTTTTTTTTTTTTTTTTTACCTGCGAGGTATCGTATAGGAAGCAATAACAAAAAAGGAAAAAAAAAAATTATAGGTAAGTGGGACTTCATGTCGTCATGGAAACGGATAATCGAAAATTGATGTTACTGTGTATCAGTTGATTTTTTTTTTCTTTGACAAATTTCCTTCACTTCGGATCACTTGACAGAATGAATACTGGCAAATTTATAGCGTGAATTCACTTATAAACAGTCATTTTTTCGACTGCAACTTTAAACGTTCGAATATTTTTATATGTTTACACATATTTTAAATTATGATAACTTGATATTTTCGTAACCATTTTTGAGCTGAATTAACTGTGACAACGCCCCGAACGAAAAGAAAACACGCAAAAAGACAACATATATATATAATATCGACAATTGCACAGATCTGCAGAAAATGGGGTTGATTTCTTTCTTTTCTTTTTTATTTTTTCGAGTGAAAACGGTGCGAAGTGATGTCTCTTACCAGGAATATATAATCAGTAAAGTACGGTTTGATCGATAAACGAGTACTTTTATCTCAAAATCTGTATAACTTGTATCGCGCGGCGTTAAAACAAAAAAAAAATTTTTTTTAATACGAAAACAATAAACTTGGATTGCTTTTGTATAGATGTCAGACGAGGACCGACACTTCAATATTTTTATTCCATAAGTTGCCAGTTGTGTTTACCAGTAGTTCTTTAAATAGTACAGGGCTTATAGTTATTTTCGAGACTGCTAAATATAGTATACGGTTGTCCAAACGCGAGTCCATCTGTTAATATGTGGCGAGTCGCTTTTGCTATCTCTCTCTCTCTCTCTCTTTCCTTCTTTCGCTTTTATATAAATGTATGTATTTATGAAAATATCGAACTGGTAATAAATAGTTGGATGTATCGTTTATCGATCGACTTACTTATTATAGCTAGTCGATTTAATCGATGTATATATATACTTTTTAAACAAATAACAATCTAAGCTTAGATTATCGTCTTGGTTTCGGGTGAATAATGATAGAAAAAAAAATGCCCAATTTTGTCGGGTTATCAGATTGGGAAGAAAGGAAAATATATATTATATATAATACCTTATCTCTGTATTACGTCAGTTTTTTCGACCCCGCTTTGTCACGTGACGTCCTTCCGAGTGTTTTTCCATCTCTCGACCTATTAATTTTACCTGAGAGACGAACCAGCGAATTTTTTTTTTCTCTCTCTCTCTCGCTCTATAGCTAGCGAGATGAAAATTGTTTATTAAACGTATGAGATATGGCAAGAGAGATTAAAAAACAAACGGTACAGTTGCAACCGAGTGTTGTTTTCGTGCATAACAGAATTTTACAGCACCACAAGAAACTAATTGTTGTTGTTGTTGTTCCTCACCAAACTGGCCGCATTTTTTTAATTTTAGAAAATTTATAAAAATTATATAACTCTCGCGGCAGCGGTTTAATATATAGTAAAAGGTATTTAATGGCGAATTTATAAACGATTATTTTTGTAGCTGAAGTGCACTAATTATGATTAATGCGATAAAACGGCGCACGATAATTAATTTCCTACGACTCAGTCAACGAAAAAATAAAAATAAATATATATATATATAGAGAGAGTAATAATAGAAAACGGTTAATAAATTTCGCGCATAATATCTCTCTACACGCGACTACTAAAATGATTATTAGAATGCTTAAAAGTACTTACAATAATATGTGATAGGAAGCAGATTTATATCCTCGGGGCCTCTCTAAAAAGTTATACACCAGCGCTTGCGTTTTCCTATATCTGGGATCTCTGTGTCTACTGTGCTTGATAGGTTTTCCGAGCAGACTAGTACGAGAAGCCTGGGCTGTCGGACCTGGGCTTGCACTGAAACTAGACCCTTTATCACCACACTCGATAGTCAGCAGTTCGAGTTGTCCAGCCACGGTGATGGGTTGACGGTTTTCGGTCGGTTGATTGAGAGCGGTGGCAGCTTCTTCACTAATTTCTTGCTTTCCCCACCTTCGTACAGGAGACATGATATTTCAGTTCTAATTCCATACTACGCCAGCCGAGTTGTTATTATTAACTGCATGCTTTTCTCACGGTGGATCGCTTTCGACCGAACGACTGATGTCAATAGCACAACGTCTACTGCAGAACTGTTGCGCACAGCCAATCCACCGAACACCGCCTTCTAATGACGTCATACTTGGATCAATGGCTGACTAGTTTCTCCCCATCTCTTCGACTGGGAACACGTGGCCCCAGTATATAGCCCAAAGCTTCTCTTTGTTCTGCTATACGTCTAAATTCGGCATCGCTCTTTGTTCACCCCGAGTCGTGGCTCTTATAACTTCCTCCAATACGTTTGTATATATAATGTATATATATATATATATATAAAATCTAGAGAATTTTTAACTTTAGGTGAATTTTAAAGCTTTCTTCCAGTTAACCGTGCATCAGAAGCACACGGCATCAACGATAGAGAACGAAATCTCCAGGACTGATAAAATTATCTTCCATTTGTCACGTGATCTGCAGTAATGTTACTTCGCCCACGCCATGACGTCATTAACAGCTGTATATCACAAAAATACGTAGAAAATAACCCCGATACAAATATTTAAACGTTGTAAAAATTTTTTAATTCCCATTCGTGTAACATAATTAATTAAATATCGTATGCAGTACACGAATCAGTATATTTTCCTTAGTAATCACTAAACATATTTCCGCCACAGCAAGTTAATATATATATATATATATATTAACTTTTATGATAATTAAAACATGAAAAATTGGAGAAGCAGGAAAAACCATTCGATCAAAGTTCCGTTCGGAGCAGGAAGATGATGACTATTTATTGGGAATTTTTTTTTTTTTATATATATAATTTTAATTAAAAAAAAAATAAAAATATATCGGATTTTGCGGTGATAAATGTCAAGGACGAGAGAGAGAGTTTGGAGATATATAAAGTGTATAAATTTGAATGGATAAGAAACGGAATAAGTAGTGAAAAGGTAAAATTAGCTGCCATGCTATATGATAAATTACGAAAATAATTCAAGAAAATCATTGGCTCGTGTGCAAGAAATATCAGAATTTAAATGATTCCATAATGATTTATATACGTATATATAGAAACAACCCGAAACGGATCGCGCCATTTGCATTTCGCAAAACGAATTATCTCTCTCAAAAAAAAAATTTGATTAATCAGAAGAGCAAACTTGCTTAATAATAAATTACTTTTTACGTTATTATCGCCATTAATTGGCGGAGAAAATATAGAACTGGAACTCTAAAATGAAAGTTTACCAATTAAAGAAACAAACTTAAAAAAAAAAAAAAATTCCCTTAAAATTGGAGATTTCTCTGGATTAAGTTGAATGAACTTGGAAAGGAGGTAGAAGACGAAAACACAGTGTGTGTGTCGCATTTCTTTCTGTGTTCTAAAAGGGTGTGCTGTAGAATGACGTATTTGTCACGTGCCCGTGACACGTCGCGACATAAATTTTAATGGTCTCTTGTCAAATGTGTTCCGATCCGAACGACTCTTAAGAGTGATAAGGGTGACATTGCGTGCTGTTACAAAACTCGCTCGAATAACGGAAGTTTAGTATAATGGATTGCAATTTCCCCTTGAATAAATAGTTTCCATTTTTTGATATAATTTGCTCGACTGAATACGGAATTAAGTCGAAGAATTTTTATTATGTTATCTACTATTATAACCTTAAATTTCCGACAGGAAAAGAAGATAACGACACGTAACTCTAACGCTGTTACATATATTTTTGCATTACGTCCACCCTGCAGGTATAGAAAATTGAACTCCAACAGATTAATCTCCGAGAAGTTCGGAAGTTCGATAAGTTCATTTTAAATCGAAAAAAAAAAAACGTCCGAATAGTGAACGTAAAGAAGACAAGTAGAGAAGTTCGACTGTAGAAGTCCGTATTTTGTTCATTTTTTGGAGTTCAAAAACGTCCATTTTCCCAAACCGTTTGGGAGAAGTCGGATGAGTGAGTTTGTTGAAACTATTGCCAGAAGCACATCTGTTATCAGAATTGAAATCCCTTTTCTGCTGCACTAACGTTTATTTTCAATAAAAGTATATTGAAATATAAACGAATATATCTTTACCCTTGACGTGCTGTTCTTCTTAGTAAACAAAATATTTTCAGTTTTTCGCTATTGAATATAATACCATCATCGTCCCACTTAATATAAAAAAATAAATAAATAAAAATATATTTTTAAAATGCCAGGACATTATGCTTTAAAAAAAAAATAATAATAAGTAAAAATGAATAGTCCGAATCATCATCATCAGTGATTTTCTGTTAGTAAAAAAAAAAAAAATTAAGGTAAATTGGAAAAAAAGTTGATATGCTGTGTAGTATAATCTTACTAATACTTTTCTATGGGAGAGGAAGAGTATTGATTACTTATTATTTTTTCTTGGCTAATCTTTCACTACTTGGATTCTTTTTATCATTTGTTTGTGTGGTGAAACGCGATATCCGCCTTTTGATGAATTTGTGAAACGAAAGTAAGAAAGAATAATAAAAAAAAAAAAAATAATAATAATAACAAAAATTATTTTCTCTGTTTCCAGCAAGATTAGAAATGCGAAAAAAAAAATTTTACTTGGTTTGAATTCAACTAGATTTTTTTTTCTTGCTAAATTTATAGGAAAAGAATAAACTTATCTAGTCAATCAATTAAACAGAAATTCTCCAGGAATATCTTTTAAAGAAAATTTTTCTTTAGCACTTAAGAGCACTTGACTTTTCTACTTACTCTCTACTAATATATATATATTTTTCGCTTTTAAGTCATTAATTTGAACATAATTTGTCTTGAAATAATTAATTGATGTTTAAATGATATAAAATTAACTTGTTATTATTCTTTTTTTTTTTTTTCCTCTCTGTTTACAAAGTAGTTTTAACTCTCTCTCTCTCTTTCTCTTTCTCGCTTTCTCTCTTTCTTCTCTCTGCGATTGATTTTTTATTTCGAATGCAAATCAGAGTTAAAATTCGTATTGGCATTTTACCAGTTTTTATTCTTAGATATATTTTTATAAATCATGTAATCACGCGACTGTAAAACCCCTATATGATTAAATGTATGGTTAAAATACTTTAAGAAATAAAAAAAAAAAATAATAATAATTCTATTTATTTTTTGAAGGTTTGCTTTATAAATTATTAATAAACGACGACTAAAGATGGACGTGTTCTGAAGAACAGAACTTTTTTTTTTTGTTTTTTTGGCCAGTTAAAAAATAATATTTTTACGGAATTATATTACATTTTCATTCTTTTTTAATATTATTTTAATATTAAAAAATGATTAACTAACTTACGCATTTTATGAATATTTTTTGTAGCATTAAAAATTTTTCGTTCTGTTACGTAACAATTAATTAAAAAAAATTAAAGTAATACTATGATATAACAATATTATGACGTAACAATAAAAAATAAATAATTAATTAGACAATTAAAGTAATATTATGACGTAACAATAAACTTTAATAAAATTTACAATTTACAATTAATAATTTACTTTAATTGTAAATTGTTACGTCAATTAAAGTAATATTATGACGTAACAATAAAAAATAATTAATTAGGCAATTAAAGTAATATTATGACGTAACAATTTACAATTAAAACATTTCATTAAGCAATTAAAATAATAATATGATGTGACGATATTATGACGTAACAATTAACAATTAAAAACAATTAATTAACCAACTAAAGTAATATTATGACGTAACAATTTTTTGACGTAACAACTAAAGTAGCATAAGATTAAAGCTTTAATTGTTACGTCAGTTTTTAAACTAAGTGAATTTTTCTAACTGAAAGAAATCGAATAGTTTAAGATAAACAGATAATTTTTTATTTTTTATTTTTTTTCGGACGGTAATTTCTCGAAAAAAATTAATTTAATTTAAAAAAAAAAAAAATTCTTCCTAATATTAGAAATCGAATCTAGTTTAAAATAAAAGTAAAAATAGTTACAAGTAGGATATATTTCTAAAAATATGTATAAAAGTTCAACGGAGTTTCTTCCTCTTACTCTGCAAGTTTTCCACTTTAATGAGAATGAATCGAAGTGAAGAACAGAATTAAACTGTAATGAAAATTTTTATATAGTTAAAATGTATGCACACAGGACTAAGTTTATAAATTATTTTGCTAGCGCTCTTGCATATCATCCTTGTTTAGAAAAGTAATTAATTAATGAATAATACATCGTTTTCTCTGTATTTAAAATTTATTATTTGAATATTTAAATATGCAAACTTTAGCTAATTAAAAAAAAAAAAAATTATATATATATATATATATTTTTAATGAGAAATTAAATCTTCTTTCGTTTTAAAGTTTTTAAAATTCTCTTCTTCTTCATCAAAACTTTTAAATTATTTATATATTACTATCGAACGTACAAGATTACTACTTTTAAAAATGAATTTTGTAAAAATACGGAGAAGATCGTATCATCAATAAAATTTCTGACGATGATTTCTCTACACGATTTTTATCAAGTGACTGATAACATCGCAAAAACAAAAAAGAGAGAATTATAATTACAAAGATTTATATTGTTGCTATCGAATTCTGACTGAAAACTGTTAATAGTAGAAACGGAGAGAGAAAGAGGAAAAGAAAAAAATTTTATTTGTGTAATTAGAGTCTACTAAAATAAATTAGCTTTCATCAAAATAAGATTTGCAAATAGCAATGTTTTATAATTACTTTCTTTAAGATGATCATGCGACCGTACAAAAATAATTAATTTTTTTAACGTAAAAATCAACCATTATTTACGTAAGTTTGTTTACATATATAATGAAAAGAGAATTAATAATAATAATAATATATATATATATACACAAAATTTAGTAAGTTTATTTTGTGCATTTACGCAGTATGCATGAGGAAATAATTCTTGTCGACTTTACAAGAGAAAAACCGAATTTTGTAAAATATTTTTCGAACAATTAAAGATATGGTATTAAAATATATGACATCAAAATCGTCTTCGACTTCATAACTTCTGTGCCGAAGGGCATAAAAATGTATCGAATAGTTACGCAGTTATTAAAGAGTAATGGCTGGAGTTTTACCATCCGCCATTTTGAAACGGATGAATCTATAACATTAATTGTTATCACTTAAAATTCGGCGAATTTCACAGAAATCAATCGAGTGGTTCAAAAGTTATTATGAGAAAGACCATTAAAGTTTAAACGCTTCCATTTTTAAATGGTTGAAGCTAGAGAGTTAAATGATATATGCCTTTTAAGGACCAAAATTTCATGAAAATCTATTAATTGGTTCAAAAGTTATAATGGAGATAGATAGTCAGACAGTCAGAATATAAACTTCATTTTCATATGAGTCAAGATACATGTAACCAAATTGCTTGAAGGTAAGTAACTTGACGCCAATCTTCTGTTCATATTTGGTCAAGTCACTGGAGCAAGTGGAATAATCAAAATGTCGTCAACTGAAATATTGCGTGTGGGAATTGCTTTAACCACAATCCTGCTTTTGCCTTTGGGGGTCTCTATGTTTATTGCTGGCTGTCACCGACAAAGACATACTAGCCACTCGATACTTCTAGCAACTGTCAGGAATAAATTGAATATTAAGAGAGTCAATTTAGGCCATAAAATTGTTGAAAGAAACAATTTGCTTTGAAATTCGACAATATAGTTATATCCATAGCCAAGGTTAAAATTAAAAAAAAATGCTTACTTTTACAATAACAAGTTTTAATCCGTCAGAAATATTGTTATTCCAGAATTGGATCCAGAGTTAAACTATAATATTCCTTTTTTTTTAATCCATAATATATGAAGGGAATTTTTAATTGAGTATAATGAATCCTTAAACTAATGAAACGGATTATATTTTGTGTTTATCGCAGAAAAAAAATTTTAATAAAAAAAAATATTTGCTTTTTATACTACTCCCACTGGAGCTGACTTTGTTTACAACTTCACCAGCATCAACTCGAATCAATTTGAAAATGTCGAAGTCAAGTAGCAGTTTACATCTTTCAAGTTTGTTTTTAAGGCAAGTAAAATATAGAAACTTGAAAACTCTTTTTCATTTTACTTGAATTCAAGTGAGATGGAGGCGCTACTTGAATTCAAGTAAAATGGAAAGTTTTTTTTTACTTGGATTCAAGTAAAAGATCGCATTAAAAAAATATTTTCAAGTTGTTTGCATCAAGTTGCCGTATTCACATCAGTCAAGTTACTTGATTACAAGTAATTTGATTAATGGCTAAAAAAGCGAAAAGTGCAAAAAAAAAAAACAACAAATGAGTAATGCAAAACGAGAAGTTGACTCTAATGTGGTAATAATATACGTAAATAAATGAATAATGTTCTAGAAATTTTGTTTATAAAACATTATTATTACGAAAATATAATTATTTAACCTATTAAATAATAGAGTAGACGTTTAAAAATTTCACCTTTTTTTTTTTTTGTCCTATAAAACAGTTTTTCTGTTCGAGAATAAAATGATCAGAGAAAGTTTCTTATAGAACACATTTAAAACTTGGTAAAACATTTTAGTCTATATAAACGATTTTCAGTAAATCCTATCGAAGTTGTCCAGTAAGCTCTGCGTAAGTCTGTGCACGATGAACTGTATCGAGTATTGATTTCGTCTTACTATTAAGCTTTAAATTTATACAATAATATCGATTAGTTCGAGGAATTTTAATCATTTAAGCATATATGCTGGAAAGTGGAAGATATCTGCTAATGCAATGTTTGGAGAGATGTTTACAGCTCTGTTGCTAAACATCCCAGCAACAATGTAGAATTTTGAATGAATGAGCAACACTAGGCAATTGTTTAATTCTATGGAATTGGATCTATTAATAATTAAATATTATAAAGTGAAAAATGGCAAATATAATGTCATCGAAAGTAGTGTGAGCACGCTTCTGTGATTACTCGCTATTCTATACATTTCGTTCGATAAGGTCTGAATTAAAACTCTTAATTCAGATTCCATCGAGCAAATTTGCATAATGGCACTAATAATTATATTTAATTCGAAATTACAGTAAATTTTTAGCCTATTTTCCGAAGTAGAATGAAGTCTGTAAGATTACCATGCTGCTTGTCTGCTGAGTGTCTTCCACTAATAATTTTTGAACTAATTAGTATATTTGCGTAAAATTGGATAGTAATGTTCTGCTACCTTGGCATTGCATCATTTAACTCTATAACTAAAAGAGTATCTCAGAAATTACTCTATAGTTAAGAAGTTCAGAAGTTTGAATGTCCGCCATTTTAAAATGGCGGACATTCAAACTTCTGAGTTACTTTTTTAGTTATAGAAACAATAATTTGATATAAAGACTAGCTATAGGCAATAGTTCGAAATAAGTTAAGATAATATCTCAGATAATAGGCTTAGCTATAGATAATAGTTCGAGATAAGATAATATCTCATAAGTTTGAATGTCGGCCATTTAAAAATGGCCGAAATTCAAACTTATGAGATATGATCTTAACTTATCTCGGAATATTTTTATTGTATTTGTACAAAATTTAGCAAATTTATCAAGCATTTGGAGAGGATCTTGTTGACATATCAATTAATCCTTTATTTTTTAACCATTTAAAAATGGCCGACCGCTCAATCTTCCAAAATTTCTCCCTAATTACTTTTGAACTATTTTATTGATTTTGGTGAAATTCGGCAGATTTGTCAAGCAATTAAAATCGACTTTCAAATAAGATTAATTAACTCTGCAACCTTATCCGTTTAAAAATGGCGGACGTTCAAACGTCTAAGATTTCCACTTAACAACTATTGAACTATTTGATACATTTTTACCATCTTCAACAGAGAAATTATAACGTTGAAGATGATTTTAGTGATATATATATATATACTATAACTTTTATTTTCAATCACTTCAAAATTCGCTCGAATATTAGACGATTATTTTTTTTTAAACTGCTTGTTTCCATTCCTTTTTTTTTTTTGTTGTTGTTGTTGTTGTTGCTGTTGGTAATCTTATTCTCGGTGATACTCAACTATAAAGTAGAAATATTTTAAAAGTTTCTACGACAAAAATTTTGGAATATTTACAACAATGCACAACATTTTGTCGTATGCGTGACGTACACAGAATTATCAAAATAAAAAGAATATTTTTATCCTTACGACCTACAACTTTTCTACAATTATGGAAAAATATTCTACGAAAGTTGAAGCGAATATAGAATATTTTTCGAATTTTATTTATTTATTTATTTATTTAAAATGGTTGTTAAGATACGACACGTTTTGAATAAGCTATCTAAACTACTGTGCGTAGTCAAAACTTACTACGATTCTTCCGCATAGTTTAGATATCATTTAAAATTTTCTAGAGAGGATTTTAAGATAGAGAAAAACGGGAAAAAATGTGAAAATTTCTACATAATTCCAATCACATTCTTTGCTTTTTTCCCCCCTCTCGAAAAATTCTGTTCGAAATTAAACTTTTTCCCGTAAAAATTTTTTACTGTCATAAATAAAATATAATGCTTTTTTATCAGCCTAAATACAGCAACACAGATTGTAAAAAATGCAATTTTTTTATTATTTATAGATCGAGTTTGATCTATTTTTATCTCCTAACAATATAATCTTCATAAATTTTCAATTTCTTACAAAAATATCTTAAGAGATCGAGAATAAGGTCCAAGAAGATCCTGTTTTTTTTCCTCCATCCTTACCTATGCGGTCTGCATAATCTCATTAAATTTTTGTCGTATTTTCAATATTTATTTTTATAAACTTTATTGATCAAAATACGTGTAAATGCAAATATTTTTATACAGAAAACTTCGCTATATATATATGCATATACTGCACAAATTTTTACATTCGGTCTAACAATGTTTAAAAAGATATGCAAATGGCCTTCATACCACAGCGAACAATACGACTAATTACATAGAAATTTTTATATTCTCTAGAAAGAATATTATAAAAGTTGTTCCAACGTATGTTGCTAAAATCTCCGAACTCGTGTGTATTAAGTTAAAAGATAATTAGTTTTATTAAAATAAAGAAGATATGTAGTTAGTCATTAAAGTCGTATACACTAATGGAATTCCGTTTATCAACTTGTTTAATTAAAGGATTGCTGAATTTTTATTCTTCCAGTTACATTCTCGACATAATTTTGCTTATTATCAGATTGTTATCAAATAAATATTTCTAAATAATTCCACTAATTAGACAGCTGCAGATACGGCAAAATTTTAAATTAAAATTTTTAAAATTATAACTTAATTAAACGTTCTGTTATAATCTCTCTTATTAAAAGAAGATTAAAAAGTTAAAAAAATGATGATGATAATAATAATAATAATAATAATACAACTGATTTCTGTTTCTGCGTTATAATTTATGGAAAATTTTGTGAAACGATATCAGAAAACTGAAACAAGTTAATCAGAGTTTTAGTACCGCAGTGCCTGCTCCTGTTCAAAAGAACTAATGGGTAAATGGGACATTCCCATTACCCCATGGGTAATGGGACATCACGAGTAATCGGGTAATATGCAATGGTCACCACTAGTAATCACGAGTAATGGGGCAATATGCAATGGTCACCACTAGTAATCACGAGTAATGGGGCAACATGCAATGGTCACAACGAGTAATAGCAATAGTAATGGGGTAATATGCAATGGTCACCACGA